>JBCEWE010000436.1:800000-1007500 GCA_039877035.1 Silurus lanzhouensis
AATACTCCCTCCATCTTCTCAACACACTCTCCTCACTAGTCAACACATTTCCATCTCCATCCTTTTAGCAAAATCTACCACCATCTGCCCTTCCACATTCCTCTCCTTAACGCCATACCTACTCATCACCTCTGTTACCTTCACCTACATGCTCATTAAAGTCTGCCCCAATCACCAATCTTTTAATTCTATGTACACCTTCTACCACTTCTAACTTACTCCAGAATTTTTCCTTCTCCTCCATCTCACAGCCCACTTGTGGAGCATAGGCACTGATGACATTTATCATCATCCCTTCAACTTCCAGCTTCACGTTCATCACCCTATTAGAAACTCTCTTCACCTCCACTACACTCTTACTGTACTCTTCCTTCAGGATCACTTACACCATTTCTCTTTCTATCCACACCATAAAAGAACAGTTTAAACCCACCAAATATTCATGGTCTTACTCCCTTTCCACTTGGTCTCCTGAACACACAACATATCTACCTTTCTCCTCTCCATCATATCAGCTATCTCTCTTCCTTTACCAGTCATAGTACCAACATTTAAAGTACCTTCGCAGTCTCATTGTAACACAGGTTTTTACATGGAACATATCCAATTTTGTTTTGCAGATTTTTCGCTGTATCACAAAATTTTGCAGCATGTAGGTAGTGGTGTTGAGTTATTTTCATTATTTCTGCGGTAAAATAAGCCTTTTCTAGCCTAAAAAATTGAGCTTTCAGAAGAGATGTAATGCTCTTCTTGGGTATACAGTACATTCCATCATCATCACCTTCATCATCATTAGTACTGCACACTTAATTCATCATCATTCAAGTTTGCTGGTCTGGAACGTAACTCCTGTGATAGATGAGGGATTACTGTAGCCCCATGAACAATAAAAAAAATCAAATACAATCAGACACATTCTTTACTGAACAATCAATTCATTCCAAAAAAATAAATTAAAATCAGACATAACACAAGACATTTTAATTCAAAACTCAAAGCCAAACTGGCACTATACATTCGTCACTGACATCGACCATATATCAGGGGAATAATAATAAAAAAAAATAACCACAGCTTGAATATGTGGACAGTTCATACTGTACAATTAAATTTTTTGTACAAAATGTGGGTATGGGTTTATAAAACCTTAAGATTAAAAAAAACAAAAAAAAAAAACTAAACCCAACAACAACAAAAAAAACGCAGTGCAATGATGGTTAAAATAAGCAAACTAAAAACTGACATAGTTGTCTGAAATAATTTACAGTATAAATCTACATTCTAACAGCAAATGGGTTTCATCAAGCAACATAAATAAGATTAAAAAAATAGTACGACAGCGAATTAAAATCTAAAAACACGCATGTTCAAAACTTAAATTATTACGTTTAGTATTATTATTATTAAGCCAACACCTTTGTTGTAGCCTTGAAAGTGTAAAATTCTGCTAAGAAAGGATTTCTGACCCACATGTTTTTTGAGTGCACTGTATCACTTAAACATGTCTGTTTGCACATCCACACAATTTATGTACAGCTCAATTAGTGTAATATATAATACAGAAATATCAAATCTGTTTAAAATAGTGTAGATATGTGGGGGCAATAATTAAAAATAAATTATAAATCTACTAGATAGGGCTGCTATGGCAGGGGGGAATAAGGGGCCCTGAAAGTAAACATTTGAAGTAGACGATTGTTGTATACTTAAAGTGTAAAAACATACAAACTGTGCAAAACTGCTTCTTGAGTTTTTTTCATGAGGGGCGTTATCATTCTGACCTAGTGTGTGTCAGGGTTAAGCTTACACAGCTGTAATGATCCACGACTGGCCGGCAAACTGACTTGTACAGCGTGTTACCCCTGTACCATTACTATAAATCAGCCTGTGGAACAACATGCTTGCGTGTTTTAAACAAAATTGGGACAGAGCAAATAAATAAGAATAAAACTCATTGAACTCATGACCTATGATGAGAGCAGCTGTGGAGAGTCATGTAGTTCCTTGGCTGTGAAACTTCAGGAAGCAATTGTGATTGCGAGAAATACAGAGGAAAACGCAGCATTTGAGACAACGAACTCTTGACATTTGCTCACAACCCCCAAACCTACACCTGGCCTCCTCGCCCTCGGAAAGTTGTTCTGGCCAGTGGCCCAATCCGTCGTATCGCGTGGCTGCATCAGGCAAAGGTGTCTCAAAGACATCCGAACGTTCTGTGGATGTGTTAGATACAGGCCGTGTTGGTGGAGGAAGATACGGGGGTGAGGAGTCTTGCACTGCAATATTGGTGGAGCGGATTAAAGCTTTGGAAACTTCCAGTCGGAATGCCATCAGTGACAGGGGTTCTGAAAGGTGGTTTTGATCTTGCTTGTACTGGAGCCAAGAATTAACTAATGCCAGATCAATAAGGTCCCAAAGTACAGACTGTGGCCAAGCACTGGGTAACAAGCTTGTGCATGGTGTGCGATAAAGGCTCCTCAAATCCCTGTTCAGATTGGCAGCTTTGATTGCTCTCTCAAAGCCACTGACGAGCGATGTCGAGCGGGACTTTTCCTTCGTCACTGCTGACAGGATAAAGCCATGATGGCATCTGAACAGTTTTAGTTTCCCATCAGAAGTGACAAACTCATCACCTATTTGCCCCCTAGCACCACCGACTTTGCCGGCACTGCGCACCCCTGCCTCGAGCAGGTGCTCCAACATAGAAGGTGTTGAAAGCTCTGGCTTGCAAAGGAAGACCATTCCTTGCTGGTCACTTTTCTCTCGAGCAACCATTCTCTTAACGATTTCCTCCCTGTTGCAGTCATCGACACGCAGGCTAAAATCCACGACCAACCCAGCTGCATTGATCACGACTGTATGATGTAATGAGTGTGTCGGGTGTTTCTGAAAAGCGAGGGGATACTGGTCAACGCCATAATTTCCGTTTCGCTGAAGCGCTTGACACCCTTCTCGAACTCTGTTCACTATCGCCTGAACCTTCCATAGAGGATCTTTCTTTGATACCAAAACCTTGTTGCAATTGCGTGTCCCCTGATCCTCGTGTGCATTCTGTCCGTTCTGGTTCAGCCCATCTTCTTCAAGACTGGCCAATCTTAGATTAGATGCAAGTTCAGAAAACATGGCCGCAGACATGGCATCAGCAATCAGTGGCACTCGTGTGAAATCATCCCAGTACAGCTTCATACTTGGAAACTGAGGGTTAATTGGAAGGAAAAAGAAAAACGGTGACTGGCTTGTTAATGCTAGTTGTTTAGCATGATTTCAGACTTTTAGCATGTACTATCTAGCAGTAAAGCCTACATCTACGTTGAGTGTGTGCATCATATTCAATATGAGGAAATTTTTGGGTCCCCGATAGACCTTTACGGAATTTATGGGCAAAAATGATATTACTCACCTTTAGGGTTCCCATTGCAATGTGGATTCCCACAAAATGGGCTACCTCCTCTTTAGTAACAGGCCTTCCCAATTTGGACACTTGCCCTGTGCAGACTGCAATATCCTTCCATATATTCCAACTAAAATACTGAATGAAGTAGTCAATGGGCTCACAATGCTCTTTACTGCCTGTCTGCTGGTCTTCTGCCTCAGGACAACCTGTATTTCTAAAAAAAAAAAAAAAAAAAAAAAGAGCAATAGAAGGTACACATAAGACAGATTTTTGCTCTTTTTCTTAAATAATTATTCACGGCAACAAGACTTACTTTGAAATGTTTGCATGCTGCTCAGCGTTGGCCATCTCAAATGGTCGCACTGCTCCATTCGCATAGATACCACAGTAACAAGACAAAATGTGAGTTTCTGCTTCTGGCTCAGAATGGACACCTTCATAGTCCTCCCGGTCTGACGTTTGGGAAAGAAATTCAAGGATGTCTTCGGTTCTCGGCTGCTCAGCATCAGCATTGCCTGCATGTGAAAACAGTTGCACATTCTCAACGGCAAACTATAAATAAAATTAGCTATGTATTATTTAGGTTATTTATTTGTTTTTACAAAAGATGACACTGTTATGATATCTGGCAATTAGATCCGAAAACGATATGAAAAATGCCACAAACCACTCCAAGCATTTTTTTTAAATGCCACCAAACAAATCCCCCTTAAAAATTTATTAAATGTTTATAAAATGGCACCAAACGAAAACCAGCCCAGAAATGTATTAAGAAATGCGACCAAACAACTACACCAAATACGTATTTAAAATGCCACCAATCAAAATCCCCTAAAATGTATTAAAAATGCCACCAAACAAAATCCCTCCAAATGTATTTAAAAAAGCAACCAAACTAAATCCCAAAAAATGTATTAAAAATGCCACCAAACAAATCCCTCCAAATGTATTAAAAATGCCACCAAACAAAAATCACCCCAAAAATTTATTAAAAAGTGTGCCCAAACAACTACAATCGTATTGGGTGTATTAAAAATGCCACCAAACAAAATCCCCCCTAATGTATTAAAAATGCCACCAAACAAAATCCCCCAAAATGTATTAAAAATGCCACCAAACAAAAATCACAACTACTCCCAATACTTTAAAAAATGCCACCAAACAAAAATCACAACTACTCCCAATACTTTAAAAAATGCCACCAAACTAAATCTCTCCCAATGTATTAAAAATGCTACCAAACAAAAATCACCCCAAAAATTTATTAAAAAGTGTGCCCAAACAACTACAATCGTATTGGGTGTATTAAAAATGCCACCAAACAAAATCCCCCCTAATGTATTAAAAATGCCACCAAACAAAATCCCCCAAAATGTATTAAAATGCCACCAAACAAAAATCACAACTACTCCCAATACTTTAAAAAATGCCACCAAACAAAAATCACAACTACTCCCAATACTTTAAAAAATGCCACCAAACTAAATCTCTCCCAATGTATTAAAAATGCTACCAAACAAAATCCCTCCCAATGTATTAAAAATGCCACCAAACAAAAATCACCCCAAAAATGTATTAAAGATGCCGCCCAAAAAAATCCCTCCAAATGTATTAAAAATGGCACCAAACTAAAATCACCCCAAAAATGTATCGAAAAAATGCGACCAAACAACTACTCCCAATACTTTTAAAAAATGCCACCATACAAAATCCCTCCCAATGTATTTAAAAGTGACAAACCAAAAACTTTATGTAATATATTACTTACACTCTTCAGTGCTGGAATATATATTATGGTGCACTTCCATTTGTGTGCATCCGATCCTGATCTGACACTCCTCTAATCCAGCTGTACCCCCTACAGATTGGTAGAAAGGACAAATTAGTGATATGGTGTGCAGAACTTCACTTCCAAACTCATGCATTGGCTTCAAATATCTAGCGATCTTACATGGCTCTGTCCTCTCTTCTGATCCCTCTGAACATGTGGTCTCTTGGTTATTAGCTTGTGGCTCTACCAACATCTCCCCCTCCTCCTCCTTTACAGGGTAGAAAATACACTGCTTGGCAGTAGACGACTGAGTGGCTGTTGGTGAGCCAGAGGAAATTCCAACTGTGGAACAGTCCAGGTGCTTTTCTTTAGTGTATGATGAGAAAATGTATTGAATTATAAACAAATGCCAACTAGACTGATTAGATTCGAATATTACAAAGTAATCTGACAAACAAACTCCTTACCTTGACATGCATTGTGGTTCATTTGTATATGCTGAGCTTCCTGTAAAACGTGGGGATCGTTTGAAATTTGCTGATCCTCTGCTTTTACCAAAATCATTTGAACTCCTTGCAAAAAATCTCCATCATTCACCGGGACATCATGGGGTGTGAGGACAGATGGACTGGCTTCCATTTTCACGTCAGCTGAAGTTCCAACAGAGGTTAATCCATGATCGGACTGCAGATTTAATACACAACAAAAAAATCATGTGGCCATAGGAAGGATGTTAATCCTGCTGACTGAACCCCACGAGCTGCTATTCTTTTTTTTTTTTTTTTATTATTTCACTTTAAACAGTTATCAAACCCATAATTAAGAAATCTGTATTACATACCCAACAGAAACGTACCTGTCCTGTCATTCCACTCTGGCACTGTACAGAGATTCTCCTCTTCCTTAAGCTAGTCGAGAGACTACAGTTCTTGTCATGTTCTCCAGACTTCTGACGTAGGGAACCATTTTTTGATTTTGTCTCTGAAGCACTGGCAGTTACAGGCTGAGGCAACACGCATACTTCCTGAACTTCTGAAGACTCCGTCGAGGCTGAGCGTGGGGAAGATGCAGTAGCGTTAACTGAGGTGTCTTTTTGGATGATTTCCTCGTTCTTTTCCTCACTGGTACCTGTGAGTGAATAAAGCTCAAAGACGACCTGACAGTCTTCTTCACCGGCCACCAGTTCTTCTGGGTGTTTGTTTTCAGCAGAACGCCTTTTTCCCAGTTGTCTCCTCCCCCTACCCTTGCTTCCTCGTCCTCTTCTACCTCTTGTCATAGAAGTGTTTGTTTGGCTCGCTACCGTCTGAACCAATAACTCGTCTGCCTCCTGCTTAATCTCTGATCGCTCAAAGTAAGAGCCAGGATTAAAAGTGGATGCTGCATTGACAGGATTTGGAGACAGCTGGTTCGATGTAAATGAAGGAATGTGACCGATCGTGGTGTGGCTTGCTTCCACTTCCTGTGCATCACAAACCTTGTGGGAGTTATTCTGGGAGAGGATGGGTACCTTAGTGGATACATGGGAATCGCCTTCATTTTGAGCCTCAACCGTGACTAAATGTCCATCCATGATTTTCTCTGGCTCAGACAATGAGGCTGGAAGAAGTAAAGGAACACCCATATTTTCCTGTACCTTTAGCTTAGTTTTATTTGTTTCAGATTTTTTACGAACCGCCTTTTTAAGTCGAACCGGAGCCTCGTGATTTTTAGCCTCATCCTGTTTACCTTCTACTTCAACAAAAGGTGTCGTCATTGGAAAAGAAGGGGAAGGATTGAGGGCTGGAAATGAAAGCCTGTGCTCATTCCTTTGTTCATCCCCCAAACCGATATCTCTCATTTCCGACTCTACATCCCAGTCTGTCGGTACGCGTATTTCGAAGCCGCTCGAGAGGACTGTATTTGTAAGCATCATTTCGTTCGGCCTCAGGCTAACGTTGGGGATTTCAGAAGCATCGCATGGTACGATAGACGAGAGGGCTCCATGTCCGGAGTGCATTGATGCCATGTGCTCTTGCAAAGCAGACACCTCCGAAAAGCTCTTCCCACAATCATGGCATCCGATTATCAGGTGAGAATAGGGAGGACTTAATGCAATTTCCTGATCGATTTTCGCAGTAGCTTTACGCTTCCTTGCAACTTTTTGTTTTGCACCAGGAGTTAATAAGTCACTGTTAATAGGAGATGTCTGCAAGTGAGATGCTGGTTTTGAATCTACTTTGGATTTCCTCCCCATTGTTTTTGGTTTCTTCTTCTTTTGGCTTGGTGATTTACTTTGTAGCCCTTCCTTTGCTGGCTCCACTGTAGTCTCATGGCCATAAATCTCATTGGATTGACACTTTTGTATTAGTTGGTGGTCTAATCCTGTAGTCTTAGCATCCAACTTGTGCACCTTCAGCTGTGGTTGCTTGTGACCTTTCAGCAAAAGCAAGGCCTGTTCCTTTATTTGGTCTACGATCGGGGTGTCTGATACGTCTTTATCTTTCTCCCGCTGCTTCGCCAGCTTGTGGCTTTTCCTATTTACTTTATTTACTTTGACGTTACTCTTCGCTTTCTTTTGGGTAACTGTCTCAGGAATTTTGCCTGACTTTTTCTTCTTTGGCACAGGGTTTTCATCTTGCTGGGTCTCCTGCGCAGACCTTCCTTTCTTTACCAATTCTCTCTGGTTTTCAAACTTCCTTTTCCGGGGTTTCCCTCGGTGTGCTTGCTCCGGCACCTTCATAAGTTTTTGTTCACAGGGGAGACTAAGGGCCTGGATGAGACCAGCAGACCTTTCAGCTTTCCTTCCTTTTTTATGTTTATGTTTCAATTTTCCTATCTCAGTGTGTGAAACAACAGGCATATTTCCAAGATCAATGTCTTCTTGATCTTTATATAGACTGTTTTTGGATATATTCAACAGTTTGGACTTGGAATTCTTTTTCTTGTTTTGTTTATTTCCAAAATGCTTCTTTGTCTTCTCTTGTTTTTTGGAGGACTTTGATACAATTTTCTGATTTTTTGTTATAGGCAATGTACCTTTTGTAGCCTCATCCTGAGGTTCAGAGTACTGGGACTGCTTTTTCAACTGCTTTTTAGAACTTTTCTTCTTTGCGGGGAGCACTTTCTTAACATACGGCGAATCTTCTGCCAAAGGATTCTGGTCGTTAGTTTCCACTCCGCTATGTTGTGCACTGGATTCACTACAGGGCACTTCCTCTGAGATAGAGCTTTCTTGATTGGGTGGTTTGAGAAGAGAAGGTTTAATCATCAGATCCTCTGATGAGAAAATTTCCTTCAAATGCTGTTGGTCTAACTTATCTTCAATCGCCTGACTCTGATCAAGTTTAGGATTTAGCTGGTCAATTTTTGGCTGAGGTTCTACAAATGAATCTGTTGCCTCCATCGTCTTTTGACACTGAGACTCTGTGTCAGCATTGGTCTCATCTAGTTTATCTGGAGCCTCTTGCTCAGTTTGCGGCTCGGGTTCTACTAAAAAACCTATTGCCGCAGATGGCTGTTGACTTGGAGGATCTGCACTGGTCATATCAGAGTTATTTACATTCCCCTCCACAGTTTGGGTCATAGGTTCCATCAATAAATCAGCCACCTCTGAGTCCTTTTGACACGGCTCTGCATTAGTGTTGTCCCTCTCTGACACTGTAATGTCTGTCGGGTTGATCTCAAATTCCTTCTCACTCGCCATTCTACTTTCAAACTCGGTTATGAACGCCAAAGATGGATTGTTCAGCGATTCCGGAGATTTGACATCCATTGCATTTTGAATCTGCAACATGTCTGTTGTAAGCATAAGTTTATGACTGGCCTCCAATTCAGGAGGTAAAAAGTCTTTTTCAGTCAGTTCTGGCAAAAGTTCATACTGAATCCCATTCAACTGTGCTCCTGTCAAGTCTGATTCTATGACGCTCACCTGTTTTTCTGGACACTCTGCACAAATAGTTGCCTGGACCACATTTTTCTCCACAGTTTTCTTTTGTTCATCAGCAACCTCGATGCTGATCGATTCTAACAACGTGTCTTGCTCAGTTCCAGTTGACGCGGTTCCTTCGTGTCCTATCCTGTCCTCTGCCGGCTGCAGTACAACTTCTTGATCTGTTGGCTGTGTGAAATCAAAATGCAACTGTTGGATGAGACCCTGTGGGTGTTGATTTCCAGCATTTTCTGCCTGAAAAGGTACCTGATCAAGTCCAAAAATTACCAGTTGATTTACTTTCTGGACATTTCCCATTTTCTCTATTAGTCTTTTAATTTGTTCGACTCCAAGTGGACTTATTTGCTGCACTGTTGGTCCAATGGCTTCTATGTGTGGTAGGGGTAATTGAACTACATCGGTCAGAGATGGGCTTCCTGTTGCCACAGCACTGGACGGCTTAACGAATGAGCACTGTAAGTGCTTTATCTTATTGTGGTGCAACTGTGATTTGGCCGTCTTGAACGATTCATTACATTGTGAGCATTCGTATTTCCTAGTGGATGTACCTGGAACAGTAAAAATGTGTTTGTATAAGTATCTTGTTAATCATAACTATGCACATTTCCAAGAAATGCATTTTTGCATAAAAAAAAAAAAGGGGTGTCTATGCCATTGGAAAACCTTTAAATGGACCTTAACAGCAGCTATCTTTTAGTTAATAGCAACCTCAACCCCTAGTGATTCTCGCTCAGTTCCAGTTGAATTATGTTTCTTTATGTTCTTTCTTGTCCCCTGCTGGTTGCAGTGCAGCTGTTGTGCAACTATTGGCTACGGCACAACACATGACAATTCATTTGTATGGCTGGAGCAAAAAAAGCATATAAAATGTATAGACAGTGAGAAAAAAACAAGCAAAAAACACATGTAAAATGTTTATTAAAATGCTTATTATATATTAGTACTGCCTGCTTTGCATGCAGCTGATAGAAGTGCTGGTAGAAATCAATAAAACTGGCCAACAATCACCTATTTTTACAGACAAAGGCAATTAAACTGAAATGATTCTATGAGCCATAGATAACCAGAGTGTAACCCCTGGATAGCTTCGTGTGAACTACAAAATTATTTGCAATAAATATTGCTACTATGCAACAATTACGTCATAGAAAACTCTGTATCTTACCATGGTTGATGGCCCAACTCATTTCTTTATTATCTTCTGCTGGTTTAGTGAATATAATGAAAATACAATCCCTTACAAGACAATTCCCCTGTGCACAAAGCCAGTGCCATGAAGATATGATAGATTTACATTGGGTTGGAATGGAAAATCTTGAAGATCTTGACCCAGCTCTACAGGTCTGACCTAAAACCTTATTGAACACCTTTAGGGTGAATTGGAACGCACCCCAGGCCTCCTCATCCTACATGTGGCTGAATGAGCAGAAGGGGAGGTGGTAGCTCACTGGTTAAGGTATTAAACCTCAGGTCCTGGGTTCAAATCCAAGCACCACCAAGCCGCCACTGTGGGGCCCTTGAGTAAGGCCCTTAACCCTCACTTGCTCAGATGTAAGTCGCTCTGGTTAAGGGCGTCTGCCAAATGCCACAAATGTAAATGCATGAACTATGGCCATGCTCTCTCTCTCTCATATATATATATATATATATATATATATTATATATATATATATATATATATGTATAAGAGAGAGAGAGGGGGCACATTTATATTTAAGCTGCAAAGTGAGAAGCAAACAAACTGACTCTCAACTACATAATATCCTTAGCTTTATGTAGTACTGTATTGCAACTTGAATAGCCATATAAGCATTGAACTCTATAGGTACTATAAATGGGATGTTTTTTTTTAAGTCATCACAGAAAACAAAGAAAGCGTTACAAACAAACTTGAATTAAAAAAGCTGCTTTAGTTGATCAGATTACAGAATCATTTTGTTTATTTATTGATTGTTATCTGGGTGAAAGCCCCTGCACAGAAGTGTGTTTACCTGCAATTGCAGACAGACAATTAGACTGCAATCTCCTGAAAAGTCTGAAGCTGTAGGAAGTGGCAGCTGAGCAGTACTGAGACTTGAACCCCCGACCTTATGATCAGCAACCCAGAGTCTTAACCACTAAACCACCACTGTGTATGTACTTTATAAACTTTTTTTCGGCTTCTCCCATTAGGGGTCGCCACAGCGGATCATACGTATTCAGGATCCGCATGTTTGAATTGGCACATGTTTTTACGCTGGATGCCCTTCCTAGCGCAACCCTCCCCATTTATCCGTGCTTGGGACCGGCACTAAGAGTGCACTGGCTTGTGCAACCCTAATGGCTGGGGTCGGTTCCAAAACTGGGGCTCGAACCCGGGCTGCAGCGGTGAGAGCGCCGCATCCTAACCACTAGACCACCAGGGAACCTAAAGTGTATGTACTTTATGTCTAAGAAAATTGCCTGCAGTAGGAATAGACAGAATAGTAGAATAATAACCCTAACGGTTAGAGACACTTACCCTTACTCCTCCTTTTCTTTGCTTTGCATGAAGTATTTGTCAAACAATCGACACCCCCGATCTCGTCCTTTTGATGTGCTTCCAGGTGCCTCTGCAGGGCTTTGGGCATGATAAACCTCTTGCCACAGTCTTTATGCAAGCATACATATGGCTTTTCTCCGGTGTGTATGCGCTGGTGGTACTTAAGCAGAGTAAAGGTTTTGTAGAGCTTGCCGCAATCCGAGCAGGTATAACCCTGCTTGTTGTAGTGTACCTTTTTATGGCTTGTAAGCTTAGTCGATCGACTGAAGGATTCTCCACAAATGGGGCACTTGAAAGGCTGCTTCTCTGTGTGAGAGCGCTGATGAGCCATGAGCTCCGTAGAGCAGGTAAAATGCTGATCGCACACATAGCAGGCGAACAGCGAATCCCCGAGCATGCACTGCTCGTACTCAGTTGGGTGGTTCATTTTGAGGTGACGCTGCTTGCTCTTGTCATCGCTGAAGATGATGTGGCACTCCAAACACTGCAGCGAGAGCTGAGACGCTGCAAGCGAACAGAAGAAAATTAGAACCATTCAGCAAGTCAAGAAGGAACAGACAAACAAAAACAATGCATTAAGGTGCGTCATGTTTGCCGCATGAAAAGCTTATCGAGGGATGGCAGCCTTCTTTTTGTTTATTGTCTGTGTGTGTGTTTGGTTTTCCTAATCTGATAACTTAAAGTAGAGAAGAACTGCTTAACATCGGGCAGTTCACTACAGACACTTTTTCAACAGTTTTTACAAACTCGAATGTTTTCCGAGCTCTTAGTTGGAGGAGCAGCTTCTCTCTATAAAACATGGAGGAGACGCTGGCTGGGGAAGCGCACCAGTGCGCTAGTGAAGCTGCGACAGCGGGGATTTAGAACTGCGCTCCCATCGATTCACCCGGCGAAACTACGATAGTTGGCGAACAAAATTGACAAAATGATTCCTTCGCTTTTACCTCCAGCATTCAGAAAGCCAGCACTGGCGCTCCTCAGGGATGTGTACTCTCCCCACTGCTATTCTTCCTCTATACTAACAACTGAACATCAAGTGACCCAACTGTTAAACTTCTGAAATTTGCTGATGATACTCTGCTCAGTGGACTCATCCAATATGGCGACGAGTCTGCATATCAGCAAGAGGTGAAGCGGCTGGTGCTATGGTGCAGTCAGAACAACCTAGAGCTAAAACACTCAAAACAGTGAAGAAAATACTGGACTTTAGGAAACACCCCTCAACACTACTCCAGGTACTCCACTACTCAAGAACGTCAATTTTCTGGGAACAACCATTTCCAAAGATCTAAAATGAGAGTCCAACATAAACTCTATTCTTAAAAAGGCTCAGCAGAGGATGTACTTTCTATGCCAATTAGGGAAGTATAGTCTGCCACAGGAGATGTTGATGTAGTTCTACACTGCAGTCATTGAATCAGTCCTATCTGGTTTGGAGCAGCAACAAAACAGGACAGAAACAAACAACAACACTGTTAAAACAGCAGAAAAGATCATTGGTGTTCCCCTGCCCACTCTCCAGGACTTTAACTATACAAAAACCAGTAACCGGGCAGCAAAAATCACTACTGACTCTTCGCACCCTGGACACAACATCTTTCAGCTCCTCCCTTCTGGCAGCCCTACAGAACTTTGTTTACCAAAACTGCCAGACACAAGAACAGTTTCTTTCCTCAGGCAATCACCCTCATTAATAACTCACCTTAATGATATGCCCTGTTACATATCTATAAGTACTGCCTTATCAGAACTGTCAGTCATCACATCATCCATATATGTTCACACACTGTGACGGCTGTATATCTTATGTGACGCACAATACTGCTATTTGTAATTTTATTTATGTACATTACTGATCTGTCATAAACTCTGTATATTGTCCTATTTAATACTCATATTGCTTATATTGTCTCATATTGTCTGTTTTGTCTTGTATAGTCCAAACTAAATGACTAAATGTATAGTGTTATTTATGTCTCTACATTTACAAGTAACCAACAGCTTGTGTGTGTCCACACAATCGGACAATAAACCTGATTCTGATTTCATACACCGTAATAAACAGGTGAGGTGAACTTACAAGTCAAGGGGATCACTGTAGACTTCGACATGTCCATCTTGAGTGGTTCCATTCTATCCTTCTTTGGCGGGATTGACTTTCTGGCACTCACATCCTCTTTAGCGATTTCCATCTCTCCAGGAACCGTAGGGTCAAAATCTTCCGGTGCTTCGCAGCCCGAGTCGGACCCTGAACAGTCCATGCCTATGATCTCATTTGGCATCCCTGCATCTAAAGGACCCTCCAACCTAACGATTTCCTCCTCGGCAGCCTCATATGCAAGCGCGCTTTCCTCTGGCAATTCCTCCGCCGGGGATATCGGTTCGATTATTGCCTCCGACGGGACATAAAGGTCCAGTTTGCCCTCACCAAGGCCAATGATGTGGGTGGTGATGTCCTGTACTGTGTGATCTAATGTCGTTCCTGCAGGATTCACGTGCTCCAAGGATAGAGACAGATCTCCTTTTGAAAGGAAGAGATCGCTCACCGACTGACTGGCAAGCTCCATGATCTTCAGCTCTGGCAGGAATCCGAAGGAACGAGGCGACCAAAGCTCCTGAAACAAATGCAAATGAGAAATTCACAATGAGACTCGAACACTGAACCAAATAGCAGGCACAATGAGACGGTGGAGGAACTGGGATTTACAACCAACAAGAACAATAGGCAACAAGCTAGGCAAGGGGCTGAAGCTTTACTTATCTAAGTATCTTGAATTGAAAGGTATTGGGGGAAAACTAAAAACGTGCAAGAAACTATATCATGATGTGCTGAGAATCAATAAGGACCATCAATGCTCAAGTAATGGGTTATTGAAGGAGATGTGCACGCTGGCTGGACCTTCAATCCACATATACCTCACTGCACCATGAATTCCCATCAAAAATGCGATGAAAACCTGCACATTTTCCGGATTACTCGCTGTTTAGCCCCAACAAACACGCCGATTTCTCGACTCGCCCATAGTTAGCTGAAGCTGTGGATGAGGGTGAACCAGAAGCTAACTGGGGAAGCTGAAGCTAAGCTACCTCTGCTTTTTTCAGTCTTATAACGCTAGCACGACTCTATTCATTCACTTCACCCTTTACACCCACACACACTTTACTGTCATACGGCGACTCTATATGTTTATAATACTTACTTTAATGCCACAAAGGTGTCCAAAGTAATGCTATATCGGCCATTCAACCGACCTGCATTGTTTCTGCTCTGCGAGCAGCATCACCATCAAGAGGAAACCGGGACGCGTGACGTCACCTGGGAGGGGGGAAAGTACTCTTGGATATTGTAGTCGGTTCCCAAAGCAGGCCATGACCATCTGTTTTCTATTTTCTAAAAAAAATGATACCAAGTGCATTTGCAAAAACACTTTCCATTAATCAAATTATAAGCAAAAAATCTTATTTATCATCATTCTGCTAGAATCTCAACACCACCTGAAACAGGGCATGAATCAGGCAAAAAAGCGATTGCTTTGTTTATGAACTAACACTCTTTTTCTATAAAACATTCCTGTATCTTTCTGTAATACGGTATCCCCAGGACATATAATTGTAATGAATGGACATTCATGCCACCCAGATTCCCTTTGAAATCTGGTTCCTCTCAAGGTTTCTTCCTTATGCCGTGCCACAGTCGCAGCTGGCTTGCTCATTAGGGACAAACTCACAATTATAAGGAGCAAATAGGCACTAAACTTATCTTTGTAAAGCTGCTTTGACGCAATGTCCAATGTTAAAAGTACTCTACAAATAAACGAAATTGAATTGAATATAATGTCATGGCGTATGGGATACCACTTAGGAATTTAATTTGGGGTGGCATAGCCATGTGTGTGTTTACAGAATCTACTATAATCTTGTATTCATCTCTACAGTGCTTCTATTCCTGATCACACTGTGAATTACTTATAAAGTTCCACTTTTATTTCATGTTACTGTTCCCTTACCTCCAGTGTTGATCTGATTTCCCCATCCAGACACCAGGCACTCTTCACCTGCCGCTACACAAGAGGATGCCAGAGGTATAGGCTGAACATACTGGTTAAAAACTGCAGGCTGGCTCAGTTTGATCAGCATGAAATCATTGTCAGCTGTGCGGTCATTATATTTGGGATGTGTTATGACTTTTTCAGGCCGAATTCTCTGCTCTGTGCCTTCGTCAACAAACACACGGTGTTCTCCCAGTTGAAGCATAAGTTGATTAACCCTTTGGATGAGATTTTTCAAATGTAATAAATGTATTTTTAATGATTATGTTGCATTATTTTGCATACACATGTTGTGAGATACTCACGGAACGTAGCAGTGAGCAGCAGACACGGCCCATAAGCTGTTAATTAAGGATGCGCCACACCAGCGCCGTCCGTCAATGGTTAGAAAAATCTGCCAGGGCTGAGAGTGAGGAGTGCATTCATAACCCCCGATGATCTTATCATCATCACCTCTGCTGTGGTCTAAATCACAAATATTAAACAGTTATTAACAATATAATATATTGTACAAATCATTATTCCAGTAACTGACACACAAAACAAGATCTACAATATTTCACAACAAGTCTCGAGTGAGTAATAAAACATCTACTTACGTACAAACACCAACAGCAAAACAGTTACAATGAGCCTCATTGCCACTGGTACAATTACAACAAGAATGAACAAGTCAGACTACAGGATAACTGTGTCTATATATCTCAATATCTATGTGTGATGTCATGGAGCATTGGCCTCAGAACAGCCAGTAAAAAATGAGCAAAATATTCTTGAACTGAAAGCTGCCAACTGTTCAAACTATTTTATCAGTTGAAACTGTTTAAAAAACCTGATTATTTTAGAGTGACAGACACAAACTGCTTTATTTAGCCTACTCAAATAAATAAACCTTGGAAAATATTAAAAAACAATTATTCCTACATGAGTCATGCAGGAAACTTCAAAAAGTCAAATGAATTCACTCAGGCTTATGTTTTACCTGTTTATACTCCATTACTCTAAACAAAATGCATTTTTTAAACAAATGCAGGCTTTATTTAATAAGGTATTCTATGGTATTTTAGTCCTTTGCAGGTTAACTACATTTTCCCCATTTTATCGATATTTTTATGAGTTAGGAGGTCATGCATGAGGATATGTAGAAAACATGTGACAGTCCACACAGACCGTATCTCAGGCTCAGTGTTGATCCTGTATGGGGTAATGACATAAATCCATTAGTGCTTAAAATACATGCAATGTTAATCAACAGGCCAGTGACTAGGTGTACATATTGTTATGCATCTATGTTTTGCTTATATGAAACAAACTGGGTAGTATATTGGTATAAAGATTTACTTTTGTCAAACAAATCTATAAATATACAGATGTTAAACTTTATTCTCATTGAAAAATGCTCCCTTAGCATTAGTTACTGCTTTACACACTCTTGGACTCTTGGACACACTCTTGGTATCTGGACAGTGGCTGCATCTGAAATCGCTCAAGCTTACACTTATTCAATAATCCTTTTATAGTGCATGACAGTTCAGTTCACTATATGGGAAAAAAAAATTCAATTCAATTCAATTCAATTCAATTCAATTCATTTTTATTTGTATAGTGCTTTTAACAATGAACATTGTCTCAAAGCAGCTTTACACAGATAATGTGGTGATTAAACGTAAATATGTTCTTTGTAAGTATGTTTGTCCCTGATGAGCAACTGTGGCAAGGAAAAACTCCCCAAGATGGCATAAGGAAGAAACCTTGAGAGGAACCAGACTCAAGAGGGAACCCATCCTCATCTGGGTTGCACCAAATGTCCATTTAAAGCAGATATACAATGTTGCGGGGTACAGTGATGACGATCAGAAGCAAATTGCACTCCCGAGTCAGTGCAGCAGACCGCCGACACCAACTACAGTCCAATCCGTCCTCAAAGCACCCGTTCTACTCCGGAATTACATGGAACCACCCAAGGTGTTAATGAGATACCGTCCCAAGCTGCACAGAAGTGTGAAGATCCACGGAGGGGAGAGGGGCAGGAACAGTGGTCACTGGAACCTCAGGAGCATGTTTAACTCAACCGAGAGAGAGAGAGAGAGAGAGAGAGAGAGAGAGAGAGAGAGAGAGAGACAGAGAGAGAGAGAGAGGGTGACGGGAAGAAAAGGATATGGATTATTAAGTGTAACTATTGGTGTATTAAAGTTAATGTCACTGTGCAGTTTGGACTCCGGCAAGTCTCGCTATGGCAGCATAACTAAAAGGGAGAACCAGAAGGTAACACAGACATGAGGGATCTCTGGGATAAGAGACGACCCACCACACCACCGTCAACAAACCCGAGTGAACGTGTGAATGTGAGGGGACGACAGCATACAAATATACCAGTTCACCAAACACTCTATATCCATGCTCCCTCCAGATCTGAGCCTTTACCTAAGAAAAACCTAATGATAAAAGGCTTGACTAAATAAATAAGTTTTCAACCTCGACTTGAACACTGAGACTGTGTCCGAGTCCCGAACACTGGTTGGAAGGCTGTTCCATAACTGTGGGGCTTTATAAGAGAAAGATCTGCCCCCTGCTGTAGTCTTCATTATTTGAGGAACCAACAGATAGCCAGCACCTTTTGATCTAAGTAGGCGTGGAGGATCATACTGGTACAGAAGTTCACTCAGATACTGCGGTGCGAGACCGTTAAGTGCTTTATACGTCAGTAGTAATATTTTATAACCAATGCGAGATTTGATTGGGAGCCAGTGTAGGCTGATTAAAACAGGGGTGATGTGGTCGTATTTCCTAGATCTAGTGAGGACTCTTGCTGCTGCATTCTGAACTAACTGAAGCTTATTTATGCACTTACTCCAACACCCAGACAGTAAAGCGTTACAGTAGTCTAATCTAGAAGTAACAAAAGCATGAACTAGTTTTTCTGCATCCTGTAACGACATCATATTTCTAATTTTAGCAATATTTCTAAGGTGAAAGAAGGCGATCCTGGTAATATTATTCACGTGAGACTCAAAGGAAAGACTCGGGTCAATAATCACACCAAGGTCTTTGACAGCCATACACGCTGAAACAGAAACACCATCCAGAGATGCTACGTAATCGGAAAGTTTACTTCTAGCTGCATGTGGTCCTAGTAAAAGTACTTCCGTCTTATCTGAGTTGAGCAGAAGAAAGTTATTAAGCATCCACTGTCTAATGTCCTTTACACACTTCTCAACATTGTTAAGCTGATCTTGGCTTTGCTGAAATATACAGCTGTGTATCATCAGCATAGCAATGGAAGCGAATCCCATGTTTATGAATGATTTCACCAAGAGGCAGCATATATAAAGAGAAAAGCAGTGGGCCTAAGACAGATCCTTGAGGAACACCAAACTTTACCTTATAGAGTGTGGAGAACTCACCATTTACATCCACAAACTGATAGCGATCAGTCAAATAAGACCTAAGCCAAGAGAGAGCTGTTCCCTTTATTCCTACAACGTTCTCAAGTCTAGCAAGCAGTATAGTGTGATCAATGGTGTCAAAAGCTGCACTAAGGTCGAGCAAAACAAATAAGGAGACAAAACCCTGATCAGAGGCCAATAACAGGTCATTTACCACCTTAACTAGCGCCGTCTCTGTGCTATGATGAGGCCAAAATCCTGACTGATACATTTCAAAAATGTTATTCATGAGTAGGTGTGAGCATAACTGCTGTGCTACAACCTTTTCTAAAATTTTGGATATAAAGGGGAGATTTGATATTGGTAATGAGTGAGCGAACTTAGACACTGATGTAAATGGTGAGAAGCTGTCATGGAAATGTGTACTCCTGTATTAACATCTGCATTAAATGTTATTTTTTTATGTTTGGTTCACCATGTAGTTTATTATTTAAAACTACATTACATTACATCATGTTATAATTTTAAAAAAGTTATTCAAAAACACACTTATTTAATTTATCTTATTTGTTTGAAAACAGAACATTTTGGTTTTGGCAAACCCCTTTTTGAGAAGAAGTTTTTTTGTGTGTGTGTTATGTTGCAGTATGAGACAGTTTGTTAGCAAGTGTACATTGGATATATGTTTATAATCAAAGTGCATTGTGGGTAAAAATGAGTGTAGGGAGTGTAGGGAATGATGTTGTTTACTCATATATTCGAACACCACTACAAAAGTACTATAGTACTGTAGTACTGGGATGTTATAGTGCTGTGCCTCTTTATTGGGACATCTGCTTCTAAAAGGTGATATTGGTAAGTGGCACTCACTCACATGGGACGAGAAAGAAACAGGTGGACCCTGACTTGGAACTACTATAACTTTAATATTTACAGAATACAATCTTGCAATGAAAAGGCAAAAATAGCAAACTACATTGTACAAATAAATGATGTTCTGTAATACTTATATTGAGAACGGGCTCGAACAAAAAACATTACATTGGCCTGACCAGATTCTGTTTAGAGCTGCTTCTTACACATAATTACTTATTGTCATCATCTGATCAATTAATAAACCAAGACATGAAAGAATATGTGATGTGACTGAAGATTTTAAAAAGTCACCTTTTATTATCATAGCATTTTAATTTTTTATTAAGAGACAGAAATAAATATGTACATTTCACTTAATAAACAGGAGAATTACATCAACTTCTAAATGTGACACCAAATACTATGACTTTAATAATCACAGAATAAAATCTTGCAGTAAAAGGGCAAAAACATCAAAATACATTGTACAAATATAAGATGTTCTCTATGACTCATATTGAGAACGGGCTCGAACAAAACACATTACATTGGCCTGACCAGATTCTGTTTAGAGCTGCTTCTTACACATAATTACTTATTGCCATCATCTGATCAATTATGAACAAGGACATGAAAAAATGTGTGACTTGACATTTGATGAAAAAAATAACACTTATTTATTAAGATCAAATAAAACAAAGTTTTATATTTTAAAGTATAATATTGTCTCTTAGTTGGTAGCCATGATGTTTTTGACCCAGTCAGTGTAGCGGCAGACTTCAGCATAAACTCCAGGTAAGCCAGGGAGCGCACATCCATTACCCCAGGACACGACACCCTTCAGCTGCCCATTGCACACAACAGGACCACCAGAGTCACCCTGGATGAAAGGTAAAAGCAAGGAATTAGTGCAATATATTATAATCTATAAAGTGAATGAATTTGAAATGCAATGCAGGGTCACTAAATGCCCACTGATTATTTGTACCAGCCCACACTATTATAATTACCTAGAAGAGGCCCTGGTGCATCAAATTTCTTTTGTGTGTGTGTGTATATATATATATATATATATATATATATATATATATATATATATATATATATATATATATATATATATATATATACACACACACATACAGTATATATATATATATATATATATATATATATATATATATATATATATATATATATATATATATATATATATATTCAAAAAAGAGTTTTTCAAATGCAAATACTTTTCAAAGACTGTGATTTTACCTGGCATGAATCTTTGCCTCCCTCCAAGTATCCGGCACAGAACATGTTACTAGTGATTTTGGAGCCATAGGACCCCTTGCATTTTGCCTCTGAGAGTACAGGCACATTCAGGCACTGTAATACGGATGCATAGATCACTGGGAAAAAATGAGAAAATACACAATCAACTTGTGTTGTGATTTCAAGTTTAACTGAAAGCAGCATTGCTTTACCATTATTGTCTATGTACCAACTGCAGCATAAAAAAAGTTTACAGAATCTACTCTAATGTTTTTGTTCATCTTAACAGTGCTTCTAATCCTGATCACTTTGGGAATTACCGTATTTTCCGGACTATAAGCCGCTTTCATGCCAAAAAACTGAGCAACATAAAATTAGACCAATGAAATTGCAGAACGGGTTCAGGTGAACCAATGAAATTCTTTTTATTAAATCAGATGCGATCCCACTGAATCGTCCCGCACCACTTCATTAATATGGATGCGGTTCCTCTGACGTTTGACCTGCCGCTCACTCGGACTGTCAATAGGAAATGCGAATCTTTTGTCACGCTGAAAACAACCGGGCATGAAAAGACGCGCTTCACCTGTGTTCTGAGCTGCACGGCATCGGGAGAAAAGCTTCACCAATTTTATTTTTAAATACACGACGGTGCCAAAAGAAAAACTCTCTTGACAATGACTTTCTTGGTAGGCTACTGTTTAGATACAAGCCGTGTAACAGACACTGTCTTTCATTAAAGCCTGTGTAAAGTTCATTAGTTTCAATGTAGGAACCTGGGGCTTATAGACAAGTGCGGCTTATTTATGTTCGAAATAAAAATCTTTGTCAAATGCTGAGGGTGCAGCTTATATTTGGGTGCGCTTAATAGTCTGGAAATTACGGTACTTATAAAGTTCCACTTTTATTTCATGTCACTGTTCCCTTACCTCCAGTGTTGATCTGATTTCCCCATCCAGACACCAGGCACTCTTCACCTGCCGCTACACAAGAGGATGCCAGAGGTATAGGCTGAACATACTGGTTAAAAACTGCAGGCTGGCTCAGTTTGATCAGCATGAAATCATTGTCAGCTGTGCGGTCATTATATTTGGGATGTGTTATGACTTTCTCAGGCCGAATTCTCTGCTCTGTGCCTTCGTCAACAAACACACGGTGTTCTCCCAGGTGAAGCATAAGTTGATTAACCCTTTGGATGAGATTTTTCAAATGTAATAAATGTGGTTTTAATAATTATGTTGCATTATTTTGCATACACATGTTGTGAGATACTCACGGAACGTAGCAGTGAGCAGCAGACACGGCCCATAAGCTGTTAATTAAGGATGCGCCACACCAGCGCCGTCCATCAATGGTTAGAAAAATCTGCCAGGGCTGAGAGTGAGGAGTGCATTCATAACCCCCGATGATCTTATCATCATCACCTCTGCTGTGGTCTAAATCACAAATATGAAACAGTTATTAACAATATAATATATTGTACAAATCATTATTCCAGTAACTGACACACAAAACAAGATCTACATTATTTCACAACAAGTCTCGAGTGAGTAATAAAACATCTACTTACGTACAAACACCAACAGCAAAACAGTTACAATGAGCCTCATTGCCACTGGTACAATTACAACAAGAATGAACAAGTCAGACTACAGGATAACTGTGTCTATATATCTCAATATCTATGTGTGATGTCATGGAGCATTGGCCTCAGAACAGCCAGTAGAAAATGAGCAAAATATTCTTGAACTGAAAGCTGCCAACTGTTCAAACTATTTTATCAATTGAAACTCTTAAAAAAAACCTGATTATTTTAGAGTGACAGACACAAACTGCTTTATTTAGCCTACTTAAATAAATAAACCTTGGAAAATATTGAAAAACAATTATTCCTACATGAGTCATGCAGAGAACTGTTTAAAAAGGAAAATAAATTCATTTAAGCTTATGTTTTACCTGTTACCTACTACATTACTCTAAACAAAATGCATTTTTTTTGTAATACTAAGACAATATTTTAGTAAGTTTATGTTTTATTAATTTTTTCCAAATGTATCCACGTGTTTAGGGCAGGGGTCCCTCAATTGGAGTGACTACTAGTATTATTGTCCCTGCAAGCTTGCATACTTGTTTCTGTGACGGGTTTTATAGTGTCCGTGCAGATTTCCTCTTATTATTGTAACTCTTTTATTGTAAAACATCCTTAAGCAATTACTACCTAGCCCCATCAAACGCAACCTGAAGTCAAGCTTGATGGGCTCCGATCCACTCATTCAGACGCAGCCTCTGGCTCTTGTACCCTGAACAACAAAAAGTACAATGGGAAAATGTATCTTGACTGACCTAACATTAGAAAGTAAGAAGTACTCTGCTCCTCTCAGATAGTAGACACTGTCAGAAAAGGACATCAGCATTTTTATTATTTTTCCAGATCTATACTTTATTTTGTAATCAGATCAAGCAAGCTGGGCACCCAACGATGCTATGTTGCTCTTTAATTTGTTGTAGCAAGATGGCTCAAAGAATTGTTGTCAGTATAGACAATGCACTTATGTCCTAAAATGTTTACACAAAAGTTTTTTGTAACAGCCCACTTCAATGCCAAAAACTCCAAATTCATTGAACTATAATTGAGCATGTTACATTCTGGAGGGTGGAGGCCACGGCTAGCAAATGCTATTGGCCTGACCTTGCATCCTGCTTTTGTGATAATAATCTATGGGTAGCATCCACTTCCAAAATTAAAGGCAAAGCAAAGTTGGCATAAGCCAAGACGGAAGCATTAATACATTTGCCCTTCAAATGTATTACTTTTATCCAGGGTGACTATGGTGGTCCTGTTGTGTGCAATGGGGAGCTGAAGGATGTCATGTCCTGGAGTAATTGATGTGCGCTACCTAGCTTACTTGGAGTATATGCTGAAGTCTGCCGCCACACTAAGTGGGTCAAAAACATTATGACTACTAAGAGACAATATTATATTTAAATATATGAAATGCTTTATTTGATAAATCTCAATACATTATTATTTTTTTTTAATCTACAGTCACATCACATATTCGTTCAAGTCCTTGTTCATTAATTGTTTAGATGATGCTAATAAGTGTAAATAAGTGTAAGCTTGAGGGATTTTAGATGCAGCTACTGTCCAGATACTAAGAAAAAAACAGTAATGCAAAGGGAGGATTTCTCAATGAGAATAAAGTTTAACATCTGTATATTTAAAGATTTATAGTTTCGAAAAAGTGCATCTTGATACCAATATATTACCCAGTTTGTTTCATATAACCAAAAGTTAGATGCATAACAATATGTACACCTAGTCACTGGCCTGTTGATTAAGATTGCATGTATTTTAAGCACTAATGGATTTATGTCATTACCCCATACAGGATCAACACTGAGCCTGAGATACGGTCTGTGTGGACTGTCACATGTTTTCTACATATCCAAATGCATGACCTCCTAACTCATAAAAATATCGATAAAATGGGGAAAATGTAGTTAACCTGCAAAAGACTAAAATACCATAGAATACCTTATTAAATAAAGCCGGCATTTGTTTAAAAAATGCATTTAGTTTAGAGTAATGGAGTATAAACAGGTAAAACATAAGCCTGAGTGAATTCATTTGACTTTTTGAAGTTTCCTGCATGACTCATGTAGGAAAAATTGTTTTCCAATATTTTCCAAGGTTTATTTATTTAAGTAGGCTAAATAAAGCAGTTTGTGTCTGTCACTCTAAAATAATCAGGTTTTTTAAACAGTTTCAACTGATAAAATAGTTTGAACAGTTGGCAGCTTTCAGTTCAAGAATATTTTGCTCATTTTTTACTGGCTGTTCTGAGGCCAATGCTTAATGACATCACACATAGATATTAAGATATATAGACACAGTTATCCTGTAGTCTGACTTGTTCATTCTTGTTGTAATTGTACCAATAGCAATGAGGCTCATTGTAACTGTTTTGTTGTTGGTGTTTGTACGTAAGTAGATGTTTTATTACTCACTCGAGACTTGTTGTGAAATAATGTAGATCTTGTTTTGTGTGTCAGTTACTGGAATAATGATTTGTACAATATATTATATTGTTAATAACTGTTTCATATTTGTGATTTAGACCACAGCAGAGGTGATGATGATAAGATCATCGGGGGTTATGAATGCACTCCTCACTCTCAGCCCTGGCAGATTTTTCTAACCATTGATGGACGGCGCTGGTGTGGCGCATCCTTAATTAACAGCTTATGGGCCGTGTCTGCTGCTCACTGCTACGTTCCGTGAGTATCTCACAACATGTGTATGCAAAATAATGCAACATAATTATTACAACCACATTTATTATATTTGAAAAATCTCATCCAAAGGGTTAATCAACTTATGCTTCACCTGGGAGAACACCGTGTGTTTGTTGACGAAGGCACAGAGCAGAGAATTCGGCCTGAAAAAGTCATAACACATCCCAAATATAATGACCGCACAGCTGACAATGATTTCATGCTGATCAAACTGAGCCAGCCTGCAGTTTTTAACCAGTATGTTCAGCCTATACCTCTGGCATCCTCTTGTGTAGCGGCAGGTGAAGAGTGCCTGGTGTCTGGATGGGGAAATCAGATCAACACTGGAGGTAAGGGAACAGTGACATGAAATAAAAGTGGAACTTTATTTTTTAAAACATTTCTGCTGCAGTTGGTACATAGACAATAATAGTAAAGCAATGCTGCTTTTAGTTAAACTTGAAATCACAACACAAGTTGATTGTGTATTTTCTCATCTTTTCCAGTGATCTATGCATCCGTATTACAGTGCCTGAATGTGCCTGTACTCTCAGAGGCAAAATGCAGGGCTTCCTATGGTTCTAAAATCACTCGTAACATGTTCTGTGCCGGATATTTGGAGGGAGGCAAAGACTCATGCCAGGTAAAATCACAGTAGAACTGCATGAGGAATGGATGCATTTAAAACGCTCTATTTCTGTTTATAATATAATTTTTTTTACTTCACTCCAGATTCATTCACTTTGTAGTTTATGATATATTGCACTAATTCCTTGCTTTTACCATTTATCCAGGGTGACTCTGGTGGTCCTGTTGTGTGCAATGGGCAGCTGAAGGGTGTCGTGTCCTGGGGTAATGGATGTGCGCTCCCTGGCTTACCTGGAGTTTATGCTGAAGTCTGCCGCTACACTGACTGGGTCAAAAACATCATGGCTACCAACTAAGAGACAATATTATACTTTAAAATATAACACTTTTTTTTTTTTAATCTTAATTAAGAGTTCTTTTTTTTATCTAAAGTCAAGTGACATTTTTTCATGTCCTTGTTCATAATTGATCAGATGATGGCAATAAGTAATTATGTGTAAGAAGCAGCTCTAAACAGAATGTGGTCAGGCCAAGGCCATGTGGTTTGTTCAAGCCCATTTACAATATGTGGCATACACAACATCTTATTTTTGTACAATGTATTTTGTTGTTTTTGCCCTTTTACTGCAAGATTGTATTCTGTAATTATTAAAGCCATACTATTTGGTGTCACATATAGAAGTTGATGTAATTCTCATTTATTACACAGTATAAAATGTAAATAAAAACAAAGAAGTAAAGCTGGGCAGAGCTTCACAAATCTGTGAAAGACTGTGGAACAATTACACAATAATGATCCTCAACATAAAATTTTGCACACGGGCAAAAATCTATATTAGATGCCTAATCTTTGGGCCATCAATGCTGTACTTATAACAGGTACAACAAATGCTTCCATTCAAAAAACGTCTTTTTCAGGGAAGGCCTTACATACGTGAGGAAGGCAATGCTAACCGCATACTGCATCTATTACATTAGCATTATTTTGTAGTAGAAGATTCCAGGTGCAGAACAGGCCTGCGTGCAGTCTAGACCAGGGGTCTTTAACATTTTTCAGGTCAAGAACAAACATTGGCACTAATATTAATAGAAACAAATCATATTATGATAGTTATATTATGCTAAGACAATTATAACTATGTTGTTGTTGTTGTTGTTGTTGTTGAACATGCATTATTGTCTTATTTGACTGATCATTATCAGTTTGTTGATGTTAATGGTGAGTTCTCCACACTCTCTGGTGTTCTACAAGGATCTGTCTTAGGCAACTGCTTTTCTATTTACATCTGTTGCCTCTCGGTGAAATTATACGTAAACAGGGCATTAGCCTTTATTGCTATGCTGATGATACGCAGTTTTATATTTCAGCAAAACCAGATGAGAGAGATCAGCTTAACAATGTTTAGGAGTGTGTAAAGGACATTAGACAGTGGATGCTTAATAATTTCCTTTTCCTCAACTTCAATAGTTCACTAGGTCCACATGCAGCTAGAAGTAAACTTTTGGATTACGTAGCATCTCTGGATGGTGTTTCTGTCTCAGTGTGTACTGCAGTCAAAGACCTTAGTGATTACTGAATGTAGTCTTTCCTTTGAGGTACATGTGAATAATATTACTTTTACTTAAAAAATATTGCCAAAATTAGAAATGTAATGTTGTTACAGGATGCAGAAAAACTACTTAATGCTTTTGTTACATCTAGATTGGACTACTTGCTTTACTGTCTGGGTGTTCGAGTAAGGGCATAAATAAGCTTCAGTTAGTCCAGAATGCAGCACCAAGGGTCCTTACTAGATCAAGAAAATATGACCACATCACCCCTGTTATAATAAGTCTACACTTTTATACAACAGTAAGGATACTTAATCATTGATATTTCTCTCTCCCTGTCACCACTCTTCCCCCCCTCTGTCACGGTTGAGTTATACATGCTCGTGAGGTACCAGTGACTCCTGTTCCTGTCCCTCATCTCTCATCGGATCTGCTCGCTCCATCTCAGCCTGCCTCTGGATGGGGTTCTCTTCAATTGGAGGTCACTATGTGCAGCTGCATATGGTTTCACATCAAGTCTGGGAAACCATGAAATTACAGAGTAAGAACGGGAGCTTTGAGGATGGATTTGGACTGTACATATGGTCAACAGTCTGCTACACTGACTCAGGACTACAGTTTGCATTTAATCACCATAACTGCACACCTCAACATTGTTTAACTGTAATTAATGGACAGTCCGTGCAACCCAGATGAGGATGGGTTCCCTCTTAAATCTGGCTCCTCTCAAGGTTTCTTCCTTATGCCATATCAGGGAGTTTTTCCTTGCCAAAGTCGCCACCGGCTCACTCAAACTAACACTTATAAAGAACATCTTAATATTTTTTTATGACCACATTATCTGTGTAAATCTGCTTTGAGACAATGTTTAATGGAAAAGCGCTATACAGATAAAAATTAATTGATTTGAATTAAATTTATGCATCATAACAAACATATATTTTGCTCTGTAAATCATAATTTATTAAGTTGTTCACAGATGTCTTTTGTTTTAATAGATTTGCAGTTTCATACAATTTCCTTTTACTATCAGGTGGACTATTAAACATTTACATGAAATTCAGCATTAATTTGAATAAGATTTAATAGATTTTAAGTGTGCTTTATAATTACAATTTTATTTGATTTCATAAAACTGTTTTGTAACTTTATGTTGAGGAACATTATGCTGAAATTGTTCCACATATTTGTAGACACAATCTTGTACTTACGTTCCTCTGTTAAATCCACAAATGTCCTATTTGGACTCATCTCTCCACAAAACTTATTCCACTATTTATTGTCTAATTCTTGCGTGTTTTGCCCTTGTTTGTTGCAGAAAAGGAAAATGAAAATGCATGTGTCATAAAGACAATAAATGACTAGGTGTTGCCAAACAGTCACTGTATTACACAATCATGTTATAAGTGAATTAATAATATTGCCATTTTTAATATATTCTGATAAACAATGGTGATTTGAAAGTAAACTGAGGTATGCACTTAGAAATGCTTCTGAACATGGCTAAGCTTCATTATTACTTGCACACTGCATGTATTCCCTTAACAAATAACTACATTTAAAACCATTAAAGCACTTTTTTGTTATCTTTTCTTTTACAGATGAAGGTCAATGACAGTGACTGATAATGACAGTGTATTATGTACAGTAGTATTGGGATGTCATAGTGCTGTGCCCCTTTATTGGGCCATCTGCTTCTAAAAAAAGCTTCTGCTTTGCTTAATCTGTTTTAAAGTCACCTTTATTATCATAGCATTTTAATTTTTAATAAGAGACAGAAATAAATATGTACATTTCACTTGATAAACAGGAGAATTACATCAACTTCTAAATGTGACACTAAATAATATGACTTTATTAATCACAGAATAAAATCTTGCAGTAAAAGGGCAAAAACAACAAAATACATTGTACAAATATAAGATGTTCTGTATGACACATATTGTGAATGAGCTTGAACAAACCACATGGCCTTGGCCTGACCATATTCTGTTTAGAGCTGCTTCTTACACATAATTACTTTTTGGCATCATCTGATCAATTATGAACAAGGACATGAAAAATGGGTGACTTGACTTTAGATTAAAAACAGGAACTCTAATAAAACAAAGTTTCATATTTAAAAGTATAATGTTGTCTCTTAGTTGGTAGCCATGATGTTTTTGACCCAGTCATTGTAGCGGCAGACTTCAGCATAAACTCCAGGTAAGCCAGGGAGCGCACATCCATCACCCCAGGACACGACACCCTTCAGCTGCCCATTGCACACAACAGGACCACCAGAGTCACCCTGGATGAAAGGTAAAAGCAAGGAGTGAATGCAATATATCATAAACTACAAATGAATACATTTGGAGTGAAGAAAAATGTGTATAATATAAACAAAAATAGAGCTTTTAAAATGCATTCATTTTTCATGCAGTTCTACTGTGATTTTACCTGGCATGAGTCTTTGCCTCCCTCCAAATATCCGGCACAGAACATGTTACTACTAATTTTGGAACCATAGGACGCCCTGCATTTTGCCTCTGAGAGTACAGGCACATTCAGGCACTGTAATACGGATGCATAGATCACTGGAAAAGATGAGAAAATACACAGTCAACTTGTGTTGCGATTTTAAGTTTAACTGTAAGCAGCATTGCTTTACCATTATTGTCTATGTACCAACTGCAGCAGAAAAGTCAACAAAGTTTACAAAATCTACTCTAATGTATTTGTTCATCTTAACAGTGCTTCTAATCCTGATCACTTTGTGAATTACTTATAAAGTTCCACTTCTATTTCATGTTACTGTTCCCTTACCTCCAGTGTTGATCTGATTTCCCCATCCAGACACCAGGCACTCTTCACCTGCCGCTACACAAGAGGATGCCAGAGGTATAGGCTGAACATACTGGTTAAAAACTGCAGGCTGGCTCAGTTTGATCAGCATGAAATCATTGTCAGCTGTGCGGTCATTATATTTGGGATGTGTTATGACTTTTTCAGGCCGAATTTTCTGCTCTGTGCCTTCGTCAACAAACACACGGTGTTCTCCCAGGTGAAGCATAAGTTGATTAACCCTTTGGATGAGATTTTTCAAATATAATAAATGTATTTTTAATGATTATGTTGCATTATTTTGCATACACATGTTGTAAGATGCATTCATAACCCCCGATGATCTTATCATCATCACCTCTGCTGTGGTCTAAATCACTAACATTAAACAGTTATTAACAATATAATATATCGTACAAATCATTATTCCAGTAACTGACACACAAAACAAGATCTACATTATTTCACAACAAGTCTCGAGTGAGTAATAAAACATCTACTTACATACAAACACCAACAGCAAAACAGTTACAATGAGCCTCATTGCCACTGGTACAATTACAACAAGAATGAACAAGTCAGACTACAGGATAACTGTGTCTATATATCTTAAAATCTATGTGTGATGTCATGGAGCATTGGCCTCAGAACAGCCAGTAGAAAATGAGCAAAATATTCTTGAACTGAAAGCTGCCAACTGTTCAAACTATTTTATCAGTTGAAACTGTTTAAAAAACCTGATTATTTTAAGGTGACAGACAAAAACTGCTTCATGTAGCCTACTCAAGTAAATATACCTTGAAAAATCTTGGAAAATAATTATTCCTACATGAGTCATGCAGGAAACCATTCAAAAAGGAAAATGAATTCACTCAGGCTTATGTTTTACCTGTTTATACTCCATTACTCTAAACAAAATGTACACTTTTTGCAATACTAATGCAGTTCTTTTTTTATTAGGTACTCTTGATTAATATTATTATAGCAGCTAAATTCCTGTAGCTACCAAATTTCAGCAACTGGTCACCTCAGGTCACAGATGTTTACAGACAGAAGATGTGATGCTACACAGTTAAACAAAGCCTGGTCCAAACTTTTTTGTCCTGTTGCAGCCATCAAATTCAAAATGGGCTTATTTCTTTTCTTAAAATGTTATATATTCTTTATTTAAACATGTTATTGTAAATAGAACATGGATTTATAAAATGTGCAAATCATTGCATTCTGTTTTTATTAAAATTTTTCACAGTGTCCCTTTTTTGGAATTGGTGTTGTAAAACTATTAAAAACCCATCCATTAGAGTTGTACAAGCCAGTGCACTCTTAGTGCCTGTCCCAAGCCCGGCTAAATAGGGAGGGTTGTGTTAGGAAGGGCATCTGGCATAAAACATGCCAAAGGAGAAGAAGGAGAAGGGGAAGACATCTACAGAGACATCAGGGTAAGGAGAAGTGGAGGAGAGTGGAGGTTTGGGTGGGCACTTTAAATGTTGGGACTGGTAAAAAGAGAGAGATAGCTGATATGATGGAGCGGAAAACGGTAGATATGTTGTGTGTTCAGGACACCAAGTGGACCAAGTTTCTGATAGAGTGATGAACATGAAGCTGAGTGGAAGATTGTTGATTGGGGCAGACTTCAATGGCCAGGTAGGTGAAGGGAGCAGAAGTAATGAGAAGGTGATGGGTAGGTATGGCCTTAAGGAGAGGAATGTGGTAGTGCAGATGGTGGTAGATTTTGCTATAAGGATAGAAATTGCAGTGGTAAATACTTATTTTAAGAAGAAGGAGGATCATAGGGTGAAGTATTGTGGTCTGTAGGATGGCTATGGAGGTAAAGAAGAAGAGGAGGAGAGTGAACACTGAAAAAAGAATAAAATGGTGGAAACTGAAAGAGGAAGACTGTAGTGTGAGATTCAGGGAAGAGGCAGACCGGGGCTCGGTGCTGATGAAGAGGTGCTGGATGACTGGGTAACTACTGCAGAAGAAGGGAGACAGGTAGAAAGGTACTTGGTGTGACATCTGGAAAGAGAAAGGAAGACAAAAAGACATGGTGGTGGAAAGAGGAAGTGCAGGTAAGCATAAGGCAAGAGGTTGGCGAAACAGATTTGGGATCGACAGAGTGATAAGAAAAGTAGGTAGAAAGTGATGAGAAAAGTCAGATGGAAATGTGTTGACTAGTGAGGAGAGTGTGTTGAGAAGGTGGAAGGAGTATTTTGAGCAGCTGATAAATGAGGAAAATGAGAGAGAGAGAAGGGTGGATGGAGAGGGTGAAGCAGGAAATAGATAGGATTGGAAGTGAGAGCAGGAAAGGAGCATTTGCGTTTGCATTTAACAAAAAATAATCACTTGTCCACTTTGGTTTAAATGTTGTTCATCACCAAACTGTTCTTGGATGGTTCAGAGAAAGTTGCTCTCTGAGGATGTTTTGTACAATTCTTTATTCTGGTTGTGCATTACGCATTACAGCCTGGTTGTGCATTACGCATTACAGCCCACTCGCTTGTGTGAGAAGCAACATGAATGGTCTCAGGATGCTTTACTGTTGGCATGACTCAAGACTAATGGTGGCGCTCACCTTTACTTCTTCAGACAAGCTATTTTTCCAGATGCCCCAAACAAACGGAAAGGGGGTTAATCAGAGAAAATCACTTTACCACAGTCCTCAGCAGTCCCTGTACAGTTTTGCAGAATATTATTCTGTCCATGATGTTATTTCCTGGAGAGAAGTGGCTTCTTTGCTGCCATTCTTAACACCAGACCATCCTCCAAAAGTCTTCGCCTCACATTGTGTGCCGATGCTCTCGCACCTGCCTGCTGGCATTCCTGAGCAAGCTCTGCACTGGTGGTGCCCCGATCCTGCAGCTGAATCAAGGAGATGTTAAGTCAAGTCAAGTCAAGTTTATTTGTATAGCGCTTTTCACAACAGACATTGTCTCAAAGCAGCTTTACACAAATCAACAGTGAAGGTGAATGGTGTGAATTTGTCCCTGATGAGCAGCCGTGGTGACTGTGGCAAGGAAAAACTCCCTTAGATGTTATGAGGAAGAAACCTTGAGAGGAACCAGACTCAAAAGGGGAACCCATCCTCATCTGGGTGACATCAAGAGTTTGATCATAAATCTTTCAACGATACAGAACACTGGAGAGTGAGAACTAACATGAGTACTGGAGTATAAGTTTATAAGTGATGTTCTTTCTGCAGTCTTAAACAGTCTATATGGATAGTAGCTCCTAGTTTTATGAGCTCAGCATTTGTGATCATCACAGATCCAGCATCAGCTTCTCCATGCCAGAGCCTTTAAACACTCCAGGAGGTCCAATGTCAAAACTCCACACATGTAGCGGGATCCAAATGGCACTGGTATGTCTCAAGATGGTTCGGGATGTTTGCGAGTTCGGCATCAACTTCTTCAAAGGTCCGTAATCATCATGAGGTGGGAGGTGACTGAAGCTGGCCAAACCTCAGGGTGTCTCGGGATGGGGAGGGAAAGAGAAGCAGTGGAGAGGAATTAGCGTAGCTGCTGTTCATGATATTAACAGCACAAGTTGATAATGTGCATGTGATCAGATGTTCTGGAGCACAAGGTTATGATGTGAGACGTATGTTATGTGTAGGCTTTGCTAAAAAGATATCTTTTTAAACTACACTTAAACTGGGTGAGTGTGTCTGAGCCCCCAACACCGTCAGGAAGACTATTCCAGAGTTTAGGAGCTAAATGTGAAAATGCTCTACCACCTTTAGTGGACTTTGCTATTCTACGAACTACTAGAAGCCCAGAGTTTTGAGATCTTAGGGAGCGTGGCGGATTGTAGCGTGTTAAAAGACTGGATAGATACATGGGAGCCAAACCATTTAGTGCTTTATAAGTGAGAAGTAATAGTTTGTAGTCTATTCGAAACTTAACAGGAAGCCAATGTAGGGACGATAAGATCGGGGTTATGTGATCATATTTTCTTGCCCTTGTAAGAACTCTGGCTGCTGCATTCTGGACTAACTGAAGCTTGTTTATTAATGATGCAGGACATCCACCTAGTAACGCATTACAGTAGTCATGAACGCATGGACGAGCTTCTCTGCATCGGATATGGACAACATATTTCTTAGCTTAGAAATATTTCTAAGGTGAAAGAAGGCTGTTTTTGTAACTTGGTTGATATGAGTTTTAAAAGACAAGTCGCTGTCTAAAATAACACCCAGGTCTACCGTTGAACTAGTGGTTACAGAACATCCGTCTAAATGCAGGTTGAGATGCTGGAGCGACTGTATACTAGTTTTTGGGCCAATGAGCAAAATCTCAGTCTTATCAGAATTTAAAAGTAGAAAGTTATGGGTCATCCAATCTCTTATTTCCTTAACACACTCAGTTATCCGGGTTAATTGAGCTGTATCGCCTGGTTTAGATGAGATATATAGCTGAGTATCATCAGCATAACAATGGAAGCTAATTCCATGCCTTCTAATAATATTTCCTAATGGAAGCATGTATATTGTGAAGAGCAGGGGTCCTAGAACTGAACCTTGCGGCACGCCATAATTTACTTGCATTAGCCTGGATAGCTCTCCATTTAAATCTACGAAATGGTAACGATCGGACAGGTAGGATTTAAACCAGCTTAATGCCTGTCCCTGAATGCCGATGTAATTTTGTAAGCGATCTAGGAGGAGATCATGGTCTATAGTGTCGAATGCAGCACTAAGATCTAGTAAAACCAACAGCGAGATGAAGCCTTTGTCTGAAGCTAAAAACAGGTCATTAGTTATTTTAACTAGAGCAGTTTCTGTGCTATGATGGGGCCTAAAACCTGACTGAAATTCTTCAAAGATATTGTTCTCTTGCAGGTAGGAACATAACTGGGCAGCGACAATCTTTTCTAAAATCTTGGACATAAATGGGAGATTTGAAATTGGTCTGTAATTTGATAACGTGTTTGGATCCAGATTAGGTTTTTTAATGAGGGGCTTAATAACTGCTAACTTGAGGGATTTAGGGACATGTCCTAACGATAGTGAAGAGTTAATAATATTCAGAAGAGGTTCACCAGTTGTATATAACACTTCCTTCAGTAATTTAGTAGGAATTGGATCTAACTGACATGTTGTCGATTTAGCTTTGGCAATAACATTATACAGCTCTTCCTGTCCTATACATGTAAAACAGTGGAGTTGTGGAGTTGAAGGTAACACTGTCTCAGGATATGCTGTCAGAGGTTGAACTGCCACAATTGTTTTTCTAATGTTATCTATTTTTTCAGTGAAGAAAATCATAAAGTCCTCACTATTAACTGTGATGGAACACAATTTTCAGAGCCCTGATTTGTAGTTAGTTTAGCTACAGTACTGAAAAGGAACCTGGGATTGTTTTTGTTATTTTCTATAAGTTTGCTCAGGTGTTCAGCTCTAGCAGCTTTTAGCGCCTGTCTGTAGCTGAGCATACTGTCTTTATACGCGATTCTAAAAACCTCCAATTTAGTTTTCCTCCATTTTCTCTCCAGATTACGTGCTGTTCTCTTGAGGGCATGTGTATGACTATTATACCAAGGTGCAGGTGCTTGTTCTCTAACCTTTTTTAACCGGATGGGGGCAACGGTCTCTAATGTGCTAGTGAGGATAAGGTCTATGTTGTTAGTTATTTCATCAAGATTATTAGCAGTTATGGGTTTAGTGAGAAATTGAGATAAATCAGGCAGGTTATTTATGAATCTGTCCTTAGTGGTTGGAACAATAGTCCTACCAAGTCGATAACGTGGTGCAACACGGCTAATCTGCTCTACCGGTAGTGTGTACAGTATGAGGTAATGGTCTGTGATGTCATCACTCTGAGGTAAAATATCTATATCAGTGACGTCTGCTCCGTGGGATATTATTAAGTCTAGTGTGTGGTTTAAACGATGAGTTGGTCCGGTGACGTTTTGTTTACCCCCAAAAGAGTTTAATAAATCAACAAATGATAATCCTAGAGCATCATTTACATCATCTACATGAATATTAAAATCTCCTACAAGCAGCACTTTATCAAAATTGATCAAGAGATCTGATAGAAAACAAGCTCTTGAAGAAAATCAGCGTAGGGCCCTGGGGGTCTGTACACGGTGACCAGAGCGAGTTTTCTATGTCTGTCTGAAAGTACAACTTTAAGAACGAGCACTTCAAATGATTTAAAGCTGAATCCTAATATCTGACTAACATTAAGAGAGGCAGTATAAATGGTTCCTACACCCCCCCCACGACCAGTCTGACGGGGCTCATGCTTATAAACATATCCTGACGGTGTCGACTCGTTTAGACCCATATAATCATCTAGTTTAATCCAGGTCTCAGTGAGACAGAGTGCTGAGAGATTATTCTCTGTGATCATCTCATTTATAATCAGTGCTTTGGGTGCAAGTGATCTAATGTTTAAAAGACCAAACTTTTTGGTGTTTGTTTATCTGGCATTTTTCAGTTTTAACTGCAATGAGATTATTTCTGGATCTTGTGTATTTAATTCTTGGTTTTACTACACGAGGAATAGATACGGTTTCTATAAACTGGGCTGTGTGTGAACTTGTAACTATTTGGTCTGTAGTATGCGTGTTCTCATTGTCGTAAATTTCCTGATGTCTTACCAGTCAGATGGTGTGAAGTATCCTAGAGATGTTATCTGTCGTGGAGCTTGCTGGACTTACTTGGGTGCCCTGAAGCATTCTTCACAACAACCTCTCTCTTTGAACTTCTTGATTACCCGATAAATGGTTGATTTAAGTGCAATCTTACCAGCAGCAATATCCTTGCCTGTGAATTCCTTTTTGTGCAATGCAATGATGACTGCACATGTTTTCTAGCAGGTAACCTAGTTAACAGAAAAAGAACAGTGATTTCAAGCACTACTCTCCTTTTAAAGCTTCCAGTATGTTATTCTAACTCAATCAGCATGACATAGTGATCTCCAGCCTTGTCCTCTTTACACTTTCACCTGTGTTAACTCGAGAATCACTGACATGATGTCAGCTGGTCTTTTTACGGCAAGGCTGAAATGCAGTTACAATTTTTTAGAGGTGGGGATTAAGTTAATTTTCATGACAAAGAGAGACTTTGAAATTCATTGCAATTCCTCTGATTAATATAACATTGTGTTGAAATTTCTTCATAACATTGTAGAGCATCTCTTACATTTCAGCAACCGTTTTATTATATGTTCTTAAGGGGCAATACTACAGAAATAAAACTTGGATATACTTTAGACTAGTCATTGTGCAGCTTGTATAGCAGTACAGATTTACAGTCCTCTAAAAAATAACTCAACATACAGCCATTATTTTCTAAATAACTGACAACAAAAGTGAGTACACGCTAAGTGAACATGCTAAAACTGTTTCCAAAGAGTTCATTTTTTGTGTGAGCACCAATGTTATCTAGCACTGCCTTGAACCCCTGGTCATGGAACTCACCAGGGGTGCACAGGTTGTTGCTGGAATTCTCTTCATTCTCTAGCACTCTTCCATAATGACATCACGGAGCTGCTGGATGTTAGACACATGGTGCTTCTACACTTTCTGCTTGAGGATCTCCACAGGTGCATTGTCTTAGGACATTGTCTTAAAGCAGCTTAACAAAACGTAAGAATTATTGAACAAAAAAATGTGTATATAATTGAATTATGTTTATTAATCCCTGATGAGCAAGTCTGGGGCGACTGTGGCAAGGAAAAACTCCCTTAGATGGTATGAGGAACAAGACTCAAAGGGGAACCCATCCTCATTTGAGTGATATCAAGAGTATGACTATAAATCTTAAACAATACAAAACACTGGATAGTGAGAACTACCATTAATACCAGAGTGTGTGTGATTATGAGAAATGTCATTTCTACAGTCAGTTGACATTCAGCAACCAGAAGTCAAGAGTCAAGAGGCTTTTTATTGTCATTTCTACTATACACAGTGGTACACAGTAAAAACGAGACAACGTTTCTCCAGAACCCTGGTGCTACACTAAACAACAACATAGAGCTACAACACAACACAAGCTACATAAAGTGCATCGAGTGCAACCTAGTGCAAACAGTGCAGACGAAAAACAGTACAGACAGACAGTGCAGACAGACAACACAAGACAAGACAAGACAAGACAAGACAAGACAAGACAAGACAAGACAAGACACAAAACCCAAAATAGCGCCGACCAGTAAACCTACTGTATACTTCGATTATACAGTAGTGTGCGAGGAGAACTGTAAAAACGATAAATGGGAGTAATATAAACAGACACAATGCAGTGCAAAAAAAACGCTGAAGCAGCAGTCAAGAGGTGCAAAAAACAGCATGTAAACAGTATAGTATAATAAAGGTGCAAAAAAGTCAAGTCAAGTCAATTCAAGTCAAGTTTATTTCTATATCGCTTTTCACAACAGACATTGTCTCAAAGCAGCTTTACAGAAATCAACAGTCAAGGTGAATGGTGTGCATTTATCCCCACCAAGCAAGCTGTGGCGACTGTGGCAAGGAAAAACTCCCTTAGATGTTATGAGGAAGAAACCTTGAGAGGAACCAGACTCAAAAGGGGAACCCATCCTCATTTGGGTGACATCAAGAGTTTGATCATAAATCTTTCAACAAAAAAAACAGCATGTACACAGTGTAATACAGTCAAAGGTGCAAAAAACAGCAGGTAAACAGTGTAATGCGGTCAAGTATAAATAATAATAAATAAATGATGGTGGAATGAATTGAGATGAGTAATGAGTTTGTATTAAGTTTAGGTTGTACAGTTCGGTAACACACATTTGAGTGAGTGTGTGTGTGTGTGTGTGTGTGTGTGTGTGTGTGCGTGTGCGTGTGCGTGTGTGAGTTCCATTACAGTTCTGTGTATTGAGGAGCCTGATGGCTTGCGGGAAAAAACTGTTGCACAGTCTGGATGTGACGGCCCCAATGCTTCTCTGATGGCATGGGACAGTTTGGCCTTGCTGTTCTTAAGGCCGTCTTGTCCCCTGTTCTGAAGGCAGAGTCTATTTGTTTCAGCAGCACACGCACATTTGCAGTCATCCACGGCTTCTGGTTGGAGTGTGTAGTGATGGTCTTGGAGATGGTCACATCATCAAAGCATTTGCTGATGTGGCTGGTCACTGTTGACGTGTATTCCTCCAAGTTGATGGAATCGCCATTGGTTGCAGCCTCACTAAACATGTCCCAGTCAGTGCACTCAAAACTTGAAGAGCAGAAGTAGCTCCTGCTGGCCAGGTTTTCACCTGTTTTAGAACCAGTTTAGAGCGTCTGACTAGCGGTCTGTATGCTGGAATTAGCATAACAGAGATGTGGTCTGAGTAGCCGAGATGGGGGCGGGGCTCTGCACGAAACGTGCCAGGGATGTTTGTGTAAACAAGATCCAGCGTGTTCGCTCCTCTCGTTGCAAAGTCCACATGCTGATGGAGTTCAGGGAGCACAGTCCTGAGATTCCCATGTTTGAAATCTCCGATAATAAACAATCCGTCAGGGTGAGCATTCTGCAGGTCGCTAATAGCGCCGTAGAGCGCCTAGAACTGAACCTTGTGGCACCTTGTATTTTACTTACATTAGCCTAGATAGTTCTCCATTTAAATCTACAAAATGGTAATGATCAGACAGGTAGGATTTAAATTAACTTTATGCCTGTCAGGTCAGGTCATTTGTGATTTTAACTATTGCAGTTTCTGTGCTATGATGGGTCCTGAAACCTGACGGAAACTGTTCAAAGATCTTGTTTTCTTGTAAGTAGAATACAAACCCCTATGTCCTCTACATCTGCCTCTTTTAACCCAACTACGTGCATGTCTTCAACACATCGATAAACCGCCTCTTTGGCCTTCCTCTTTTCCTTCTTCCTTCTCAAAATGACCTACATGCGCTGTCACTCTAATAAACTAATTTCTAATCCTGTCCATCCTCGTCACTCCCAATGAAAACCTCAATATTTTCAGCTCTGCTACCTCCAGCTCCACCTCCTGTCTTTTACTCAATGCCACTGTCTCTGAACCATACAACATCGCAGGTCTCACCACAGTCCTATAAACTTTCCCTTTTACTCTTGCAGATACCCTTCTATCACAAATCACTCCTGCCATTCTTCTCCACCCACTCCACCCTGCCTGCACTCTTTTCTTCAATTCAATTCAATTCATTTTTATTTGTATAGTGCTTTTAACAATGAACATTGTCTCAAAGCAGCTTTACACAGATAATGTGGTGATTAAAAGTGTATGTTCTTTATATGTAAGTTTGTCCCTGATGAGCGAGCCGGTGGCGACTGTGGCAAAGGAAAAACTCCCCGAGATGGCATAAGAAAGAAACCTTGAGAGGAACCAGACTCAAGAGGGAACCCATCCTCATCTAGGTTTCTTTACTTCTCTAACACACTCTTCCTTACATTGCACTGTTGACCCCAGGTACCTGAACTCCTCCACCTTCTCCACCTCTTCTCCCTGCAACCGCACCACTCCACTGCCCTCCCTCTCATTCACACAAATGTACTCTGTCTTACTTCTACTGACTCATTCCCCTTCTATCCAGCGCATACCTCCACCCATACAGGTTCTTCTCAACCTGCTCTCTACTCTCACCACAAATCACAATATCATCCACAAACATCATAGTACATGGAAACGCTTGTCTGACCTCGTCCGTCAACCTGTCAATTACCAATGCAAACAGGAAAAGGCTCAGAGCCGATCCTTGATGCAGTCCAACCTCCACCTTGAACCAGTCTGTCATTTCTACTGCACACTTCACTGCTGTCAAACTGTCCTCATACATGTCCTGTACCACCCTTACATACTTCTCTGACACACCAGACTTCCTCATACAATACCACAACTCCTTTCTCGGCACCCTGTCGTATGCTTTCTCTAAATCCACAAACACACAATGCAACTTCTTCTAAACTTCTCTCCACTTCTCCATCAGCTACATAATCAACGTTTTGTTGCTTCTGCTAAACGAATAACATGACCAGATGTGGAGTTCTTATCGTCAACCGTTTTTATGTTCTCACAGTATGGTAATATGTATCTTGTTGCCATTAGTAGGTATAGCAATTTTGTTGTATGCTTCTAGAATAACCTTTTTGTATGCTTCTGTTGACCATACCCTGAACTATCCTTTTGTGGCATGTGTTACTTTGCTCGTACACACACAGTGGTTCCTGTATTTCTGTTTTAGGCTTATCTTTTGAAGGCTCAACATAACCTTGTGGAGTTGTCTCTCCTAACTTTCTCTTCTGTTCACACACATACACACACACACACACACACACACACACACACACACACACACACACACACACACACACACACACACACCTGGCAGCTCACCCCCTTTCTCTCCTTCACTTTGGAAGTATATCTTCATGTGTGAGACAATAAACTTTGGAACTTCTCTCTAAAAACTGACTTGTGTGTTTCATTGAGACGTCCCCGTGCACGTAGGAGAGCAAAGATCGAGAGGAAAGGCTAAATTCGGGGGTATCCTGTCCAGGGGACAGAAGGCAATCCTGCCCAAGCGGCAGAGGATAAAACACTTCCTTGCAATTCTCAAAGCAAATAATGCATCTGTGGTGCTCTTCCTCAGCATTAAAGCATACTGTTGCCCACAGATGGTCACCTCTTCTCTCAGTCTGGCTTCCACTACTCTTTTCCATAACTTCTTGGTGTGACTGATTCCCCTGTAGTTACTGCAGGTCTGCACATCTCCCTTATTCTTAAAGATCGGTACCAGCACACTCCTTCTCCGTTCCTCATTGTCTCGTTTTTACTGTGTACTGTGTACCACTGTGTATAGTAGAAATGACAATAAAAGCCACTTGACTTGACTTGACCTGTGTACACCTTTCATCCACTCTTATACGGCACCCGATGATCCTCCATCTTCTTAAAATAAGTGTTCACCACTGCCATTTCCATCCTTTTAGCAAAATCTACCACTATCTGCCCTTCCACATTTCTCTCCTTAAAGCCATACCTACCCATCACCTCCTTATCACCTCTGTTCCCTTCACCTACATGCCCATTGAAATCTGCCCCAATCAGCAATCTTTCATTCCTAAGTACCCCTTCTACCACTTCATCTAACTCACTCCAGAATTTTTCCTTCTTCTCCATCTCACAAATCACACTTGTGGAGCATACGCACTGATAACATTTATCATCATGCCTTTAACTTCCAGCTTACACACTTCCACTTCCACACAACATATCTACCTTTCTCCTCTCCATCATATCAGCTACCTCTCTCCCTTTACCAGTCATAGTACCAACATTTAAAGTACCAACCTTAACCTCCACTCTTCTACACTTCTCCTTTTCCTGCCGTCTCTGTAGACGTCTTCCTCCTCTCATTCTCCTCCTTCGGCCAACAGTAGCCCAATTTCCATCGGTACCCTGTTGGCTAACAATACCTGTGGCGGTCGTTGGTAACCCGGGTCTCGACCGATCCGGTATGAAATTCCCTTTCGTGATCCGCATGATTGATTTGGCCCATGTCTTATTCTGGATGCCCTTCCTAACGCAACCCTCCCCATTTATCCAGGCTTGGGACCGGCACTAAGAGTGCACTGGCTTGTGCCTCCCTATTGGCTGGGTTGGGGGATCTGCTTATCTGGCTTCTGATAATGGTCAAGTCTGGTTTGAAACTTGGATTTTAACCTACACTGGAGTAATAAATGCTTCTGAGCAATTAAAACTATTAAAGCCCTTTTTTATTATCTTAAATTTTACAGACCGAGGTCAATGACAGTGATTAATAATGACAGCAGTGTATTATGTACATTAGTATTGGGATGTTATAGTGATGTGCCTCTTTATTGGGCCATCCCCCCTCAAAAAAAAAAAGCTCCTGCTTCACGTAATCCGGTTTAAAGTTACCTTTATAATCATAGCATTTCAATAAGAAATAGAAAAAAGTTTGTACTTCTGAGTGCAAGAAATATGTATGTCATTACTTATTACAGAATACAATCATGCAAAGGCTAAAATAACAAAATGCATTTTACAAATATAAGATGTTCTGTATGACTCATATTGTGAATACGCTTGAACAAACCAGATTCTGTTTAAAAAGGCTATTTACACATAATTACTTATTGACATTATCTGAACAATACATGAATAGAAACTCCAATTTATTGAGATCAATCAAAACAAAGCTTAATATTTTAAAATATTATGTTGTCTCTTAGTTGGTAGCCATGATGTTTTTGACCCAGTCAGTGTAGCGGCAGACTTCAGCATAAACTCCAGGTAAGCCAGGGAGCGCACATCCATCACCCCAGGACACGACACCCTTCAGCTGCCCATTGCACACGACAGGACCACCAGAGTCAGCCTGGATAAAAGGCAAAAGCATGAAGTGAGACCAATACATAATAAACTACAAATTAAATAAATCTGGAGTGCAGTGAAATTTTTTTGTATATCAGGAACAAAAAGAAAGAACTTTATTGGGCTCCCGAATGGCATAACAGAGACTCAGGAATTTTCTGCTGACCTAAATTCATCAGAATCACTTACTTACTGTTTAATATATTTTTGTCAATGAATATGTATTAAATCATTTCCTACAGTATATTATCTTCATTTCATGTTGTTTATCTTGGTTGCGCTGCTGCAGCACTGCCGAATGTGAGTTTTAGAGAGTTTCTATTCAATCAGAATTCAGACGTCACATTTTGTATTGCCATACGGCCAACAGGGATAAAAAGCTCGGGCTTTGTTAGATTCAAATTTATGTTTCTTGAAGCTGTTGCATTAACAATTAGACTGCATGCTAGAAGGCATAGAAACATGTCATTTTGCGTCGCTTGGATGGATGGTCAAAGATCGAACTACTGCAACCTACACCTGTTGCAGACTGCAGATCTCAAATATATTTCTGTGGATTTAATAGCTGTATTATTATTTTTTTTATTCCACCAAGGAAAGATATTTATTTGGTAGCAGCTATAATTACAAGACCATTTACAATAAGGACTTTTCAGGAAAAGCTGGACATCATGGGGAACAGTTCAAAACAGTTATTAAGCTTTTTCATGAGCCTTTTATACTTTTGTGTTTGCTTTCCTGTAGAATTTGCACAAAAACACAATTTGCCTTTATTTCAAATCTCCAGGATAACCATAATGTAAAGGGGAAAAAAATGCATTGGCTGCAGTGAAAGGTGACACTTGCATTGTGTTTATAAGATTTTTTTGCTTTAGTAATGGCATTTATGAAAAGTAGCCCAAGATTTGGTCAAAACTTATCATTGGATTCATGTGAAAAATTAATGGAAAAAATGTATCATTATTAGTTAATTTTTAGCAACCATTTAGCAACAGTTCATTTATATCTAATAATGTGATGCCACCCCTACAGCCCAAAACATGCTGCCATCCAGGAACAGTTCTACTGTGATTTTACCTGGCATGAATCTTTGCCTCCCTCCAAGTATCCGGCACAGAACATGTTATCAGTGACTCTGGAACCATAGGACGCAGTGCATATTGCCTTTGAAAGTACAGGCACATTCAGGCACTGTAATACGGATGCATAGATCACTGGAAAATATGAGAAAAGACACAATCAGCTTGTTGTGATTTTCAAGTTCAGCTGTCTATGCAATTACAGCACCAAAAAAATAAGTAAATGCACAAATCAAAAAAAGTTTCCAGAAAATACTCTAAGATGGGTGTTTGTCTTAACAGTGCTTCTAATCAAACACACTGTAAATTACTCACTATTTTATGTTACTGTTCCCTTACCTCCAGTGTTGATCTGATTTCCCCATCCAGACACCAGGCACTCTTCACCTGCCACTACACAAGAGGATGCCAGAGGTATAGGCTGAACATACTGGTTAAAAACTGCAGGCTGGCTCAGTTTGATCAGCATGAAGTCGTTGTCATATGTAATGTCGTTATAGTTGGGATGTGGTATGACCTTCTCGGCCCAAATTCTCTGCTCGGTGCCTTCGTCAATGAACACGTGGTGTTCTCCCAGGTGAAGCGCAAGACGATGAGCCCTTTGGGAAGGAATTTTCAAATATAGTAAATGTTGAAGTAAAAGTCACAGCAACCAATATTAAACTCCTGGCTACATTAAAAACATGAATATTTAAATCATAGTCATCATTTTGACTTATGTTCTCTGACTGGAACAAACAGAGTACATGTTGTGAGATACTCACGGAACGTAGCAGTGAGCAGCAGACACGGCCCATAAGCTGTTAATTAAGGATGCGCCACACCAGCGCTCTCCGTCATCATGGGTTAGATAAATCTGCCAGGGCTGAGAGTGAGGTGTACATTCATAACCCCCGATGATCTTATCATCATCACCTCTGCTGTGGTCTAAACATTTTGAACAGTTATTAACAATATAAAATAAAACAAAAAAGATCTACATTATTTCACAACAAGTTTCAAGTAATAAAACATCTACTTACGCACAAACACCAGCAACAAAACAGTTACAATGAGCCTCATTGCCACTGGTACAATTACAACAAGAATGAACAAGTCAGACTACAGGATAACTGTGTCTATATATCTTAATATCTATGTGTGATGTCATGGAGCATTGCCCTCGGAACAGCCAGTAAAAAATGAGCAAAATATTCTTGAACTGAAAGCTGCCAACTGTTCAAACTATTTTATCAGTTGGGCCTGTCAAACAAAATGACTATTTTAAGGGTATATACACACACAAACTGCTTAGCCTGCTCAAAAAAAAAAAAAAATACAGAAACCTTGGAAAAGCCTTTAAAGTTTTTATTCCTACATGAGGCAGGCCGCTGTTCAAGAAAGAAAATAAATTTACACAAGCCTAGGCTATCCCCTGAACAAAATGCAATACTATAAAATAATCGAATAATATAATACAATCTCTGTAATACTTAGGCACACTGTTTTTATTAAATTACTCTTCTGTATTTTCGCTATGGCTCCACTTTATCCAAATGCATTTGGCAGTTGTCAGAAAATGCATGTGGATATTTAGAAATTGTGACAGTACATACAAAAGTAGCTCATGTACAGCCAATCTGTCTGGGGAGATGATATATTCTAATTCAAAAGGCAATAGGTTTATTTACGGTAATGTAGCCCTGAAAGCCCATCTCTTACTATATGTAAATCATATGTCTAACCAAACACAGGAATTACCTGACCTTATGCAACGTCTGGCCAGGTGAATGATTAAAGCATGCACTATGTATCATATGTGATCAAATGCAAACTGTAGTCTTGAGTCAATGTAGCAGACCAAATCCATCCTCAAAGCTCCTGTTCAACACAGGAGAGGCTTAGAGACAACAGAAAGTCCTGGAATGTGCAAAACTTGTTGCATCATACCCAAAAAGATTCAAGGTTGTAATTGCCGCTAAACGAGTTTCAACTTAGTACTGAGTAAAGCGTACTTATGAACGATGCGATGTTTCCATTTTTTTCCCTCTTTTTAATAAATTGACAGACATTTCTAGAATTCTGTTTTCACTGTCTAATTAATCTACAGAGTGTAGATTAATGAAAGAGAAAAAATCTATTTGAACGATTCTAGTACCAGGTTGCAATATTACAAAAGTTAAAAAAGTAAAAAGGTTTTGAATATTTACTGAAGAAAATCGAAAATAGGAATAGAAGAAAATAAGACCAGCATGATTCACTGGTTTAATGATTCAAAAGGGCAGATCCTTCACTTACTCTTAGTCAAAGAGTAAAAATCTAGTTGTTATACCAATCTAGTTGTATCAATCTAGATGTAATCTAGTGATACCACAAAAAAAAAGTGATGGGCTGGGTTAAAAAGATTTAAGTATTGTAAACTCAACACAATGACAAGTAGTCATGTTCAGGATAAGATAACTTGACCAGGATGTCCCCACCCTGATATATTTTACATCTCCTGCATGAAAAAAAAGCACAAAAATCTAATCTAATGAAGAAAGATGGAAAATTACAAGATGTAAAATAAACTATTTCCAATATACAATTCTTCTCATCTAACCAAACATGAACCGTGAAGTAAATATCTAACCCAAAAGGATGTAAAAATGTTATCACTTAATCACTTATGACAAGAACACATGAATGGCTCAGTGCATTAATCATGTATACTAATCTCAGGTATGAATTTCAGTTTGTAGCTGTTCCAGGTGTATTTTGGTTCAGGGCTTGAATAGGACTATAAATTCCACTGGAAAGAAGGAGTCTAGCCAATTTACTGAGCCCCAGGTACTAAAATATATGTTTTGGTAGTTTAGTGGTATTAACATTGGCTCCAAAGGTCATTAGTTTAAATCCCAGACTCACCAAGCTGCCACTTCTGGGCCCCTTGAACAATTCCCTTAATTCCAATTTTTCTCAGTTGTATAAATGAGATAAATGTAAGTTGCTCTTGGTTGATGTGTCTTACCAAAATGCCATACATGTAAATTATAATATATTGTGAATAATTATTCCGAACATTAAGCAAAGTAAAACTTTTAGCATTTTAGAGCACATCCAATGACACCTGTTTAGTGCCCCATTGTAAAGAAAATAGGACCAACATAATTCACTCTGGAAAACGAGACAACAATTTGAATACAATAAGCCATAAACTAAAACGTAAATAAATCTGCATCATAACTGTGAACTAAAGTACTCAAGTTAAGTAGTTATTCATTTTTTTTAAGCTTTGTAGTTGTAGTGATTGTCTAAAAAAAAATAATTTCTAATTGAACATAATTTTTTTAAGCTTAGCAGTGAGTGGTTAGGAAGATGCACCTTAGTGAATTTTGGGTGGATGCTTGTCCTGTTTCAGGAAGAAGGAGCAGTTAAAAGTGAAAAAAATGTGTGCTGCAAAATAAAAAGCTGAAAGATGCACAAAAGAATGGAGGAAAAATTTACGTTTTGAGTTATCGAAGCCTTCCACGAGCTGAGGAACATTTCAGTACTCAATTTAGTCAAAAGAGCAAGTCATCCACTAATTTTGGATAAAAAATTCTCAAGCTTTAGAATTTTTGGTTTTTCAGGTCATGGATGAAAATGACCATTTTGCACAAATATGAGGGCTTCACTTGACCATTTTACACTCGTACATTCTCGTATGGTGCAAATATTAAGAATAAATCAACAAAGGCAAAGAAAGATGAAGAAGAGGAAAATGGGAAGGAAGGCGAATCATTATTCATGTCTTATGTGTTTTTTTTTTTTTTTTTAACTGTTTACTTTTTTCCTGTAAATGGAGTTAGATTTTCCCAAAGGGAACATCCGCTGCATCTTCACCACTCTTATTTTAGTTTACAACTAAGCAGTTGGAGGTTAAGAGCTCATCAGCGGCAGTTCGGTGTTGCCGAGGTTGAAACTAAAAACTTTCTGATCAGAAATCCAATGTCTTAACCACTGAGCTACCAATGGACACATGACCATCATTCCCATGTGTGCTTTCTAAACATTTAAATCCAGAATTACTCCTCCCTTCACAGGAACATTATTAAGGTCAGACACTGTTGTTGGGTGAGGAGACCCATCAGCATTCATTCATTCGTTCAAAAGGTGTTCTATAGGGTTGAGGTCAGTGCTGTGCAGGAGCCTCATATTCTTCCACTTCATGTCTTCATGAAGCTCATTTGCACAAGGTTACTCTTATACTGGAAAGGGAAATTTTAAAGCAACAGCAAACAAAAACCTGAACAATTTATTTATTTCAACATTGTGGGTAACAATTTGGGCAAAACCCTCATATTAGTATGATTAGCAGGTGTTCGCATACATCGCAATTAAGTGCAATTATAGAGTCTTTAAATGGGGGTTTGACTGTTACTGTTGAAAAAGCATTATGTGTATCATCTCTATTAGATCGTATGTAACCCATCCATATGTTCTTCACCACAAACACCACAAGATTTTGTATTGTCTTTTAATCTTTATGAGCCAGTAATGCTGTTCCGGTTCTCTGAGGTAAAAGAAGAGAGAAAAAATCTGAGGCAATGAAATTTGATCGAGTTACCTTTTCCATTTCAATCACACTCCTGGAAACTGTTTATATTCGTACTTTTGCCTGCTGTTTATTTTTCATTCAAAAATGTGCACCATAAAACATTCAGCAGATTCACAGGTTTATTAACTCGTTCACGTGTTTAAATACACCACACATCATTACGACAGCATTCCTTTTCATCAAGAGATCTTGCACACCATGTTTGTCCCAAGTTTGTGGCTGTTCTGTCATTCAACATCATAGGAGGAAGGAAAAAAAAACAAAAACAAAAACAATCAGGTCTAAATACCTACAGGAAAAAAACATTTAAAGTAAGGAAATTAAGTGAATCGCTGTTATAGCTACATTCATTTTAATGCTTACTGATGGCAAACGATAAATATACCGGCTATAATACTATGTAATTAATCATTTAAAAGCATTTTTAAACAAAAGTTCATAAGGCATAAACACAATACACGCATGACGTGGGTATGCACTGTCAGATCTTTATCACAAAGTAATCACGATCATGAAATAAAGATTACAGCGATTGGAAAATGACTGTCCATGAGAAGGACACTGAGCATCTTCAACTATGTGCAGCACAAATGCAAATTAATTACTACAGCTGGAAAACACTATAATTCCAAAACAAAACAAAAAAAAGAAGAAAAAAAAGAAGCTGCTGTAAATTCATGGTCCACCTGGTAAATTCACACGATAAGTCCTTGATACGTGGAACTTAAAAGCTCTGCCAAGTTTTTTATATCATATAAAAAAGGGACAGAACTTTCCACCATAACGAAATCCACAAAACCATTTCAGTATATACAGTAAACACGAAGACCACCAGGTGAGGGAAATAAAGTATACACACATTATCCACATGTGCATAACATGTGCGCATTCTACATGTTCATTTCAAACATTTCTGTTACGGACTGTAATGCCTTCATTTCGTATAAAACATTTTTTTAAAAATTACATAGACTTTGGATGTATAATATCTCTACGCTTTATTTAATAGAATGCAACAGGTTAAACCGCTGAAAAACTAAAGTATGCGACAGCATTTATGCATTTACAAGACATGCTTCATTCGTATAACAAGCTGCTTTTTCTTTTCAAATGCATAATCAAACGGGAAGAGAAACCTGAAAATGCTTAGTCTATCTTATTATTTTCGTTCAGTTTTCCAATCTGAAAAGGTAAAAAAAAAAAAAAAATCCTTAGCAATGAGACAACTATTGTTATTAAGTGCAGCAAAATGTCTCATAACAAGCCAGAATAGAATGGTAGAGTCTAATGGAGCCAAATCGTCTGAACACTAGAGTCGTTAAATATTACAAAGCATTTTCATGTTAATCAACTACCTCCGATGAATTAAGCCGAACCTATTAGAACTCGCCACGTGCATGATCGATGTAGTGCTGATGCAAGTCTGTTTCCTGACTGAACGAAACCCCACACTCGATGCACGTCAGGCTCTCTGTATCTCGAAAAGAACCTGCGGGGGCAGTGTTGTCTCCCACTTCTTGATCACCCAAACACTCCTGATGATGATCAATGAGATCCTTGATCTCGACAAACGTCTTCGGGCAAAGAGAGCAACGGTAAGGCTCGTCGGGCTTGTGGAGAGCCTGGTGCTCCTTGAGTGCACGTGGGGAGAGAAACACTTTGCTGCATTGGTGACATTTGTAATTTCTGTCCGCTTGCACATTAGCAGCAGTTGAAGGTGATTTCGCTGGAGATACCAGGTTTGTGCTCGAGACCTGGGGTTTGGCTGAGGATCCCGAAACTATGGAACTGTTAAGCCTGTATCGGAGTTCAGTTGGGAGACGGCGACGTACTTCATCGTGCCAAATGAGGTGCTGCTGTAGCTGAGATTCGGTCCAGTAGCCACGACAGCACAGTGCACAAGAGTGTAGCCGTGCGTTCGCTGCCTCTTTATGGGCATCCAGTTGCTTCTCACTAGAGAAGGCTTTACCACACTTTGGGCATTTGAAGAGGCACTTTGTACCGGGCTTTAAAGGCCTATTCTGTGATGGTTGCTCTTCTACTACATCTGGATTGTATGGTTGTTTCAGGCTATCGTTATTTCCAATGCAGGTCCGTTGATGGTTCTGTAGGGCTGCTTGTGATCTGTAGCACTTCTCGCACTGCGAGCAAGGAAACGGTTTTACGTCTTCGTCTGTGTCCGATGCCGACTGCCCTCTGGTCTTCCTGTGCATCTGCCATTTGTGCGCACGAAGACCTCTCGCATTTGCAAATTTCTTGTTACACTGGATGCATTGGTATTTTATCTTTGGTTTGTCTTCTCCGTTTGCCGAAGTGATAGCTGTGGGGGGACTCGCAACTGGCAGGGCAGGTTGACTAACGGGGGCCCCCTCATGTAACTGCTGCTCGATTTCAGCTTTGTGCGACTTGGCATGATGAGAGGCAAAGTGGGCTGCAAGGAGAGTTCCACTGAGGAAAGATATGTCACAATCTGGGCAATCCAAGGTGCCCTTCAGAGACGGACCGCTGAGGACTTCGGTAATTTTAAGGTTTACTTCAGGGTCCGGCTGTGACAAGATCGGCGGGTGATATTTCTGGTGCCGACGAAGAACGCACAAGTAAAAGAATCCCTTTCCACACAAGTTACACAAGAAGGGTCCATTCTCCATAGTTTTCCTTGACATTTTACTGCTCTTTAATATAAACTTGGCCAGTTTTTTGTCTTTATGCCACCGCCGGTGTGTACCAAGGGCAGAATTTGAAGAAAATCTCCTACCGCATTCGGAACAACAAAACGTGGCCCTGCCGGTTGGTTCTTCAGAATTGTTGGGGGTCACATCTCGCGACTCTATGGAATCGAGCGCTTTATGGTGAATTCTTTTATGAAAATTAAGGGCGCCTAAAACAGAAAAGCTCCCGTCACATTCGTCACATGCGTATTTTGTGTCAGATGTAAGGAGCTCATCGTCGAGATGGTCCGATTTGTCCCCATGACACGTTTCTATGAGTTCCTCTTTTGCTTTCAAGCAGTGTTTTTGATGATCTTCTAATGAAGTCTCGCAAGTGAAAACGGCATGGCAGATCGGGCACTGAGGTCCGCCAGAAGCGTTGGCCAATGCCGTGTTATCCACTGGAAGCCCCGTTTCATAGCCATGGCTTTTCATGTGGAATTGAAGTTCCATGGCATGAGAAAATTTTTTCCCACAGTCAGGACAACAGTACATGTTCTTTTGCAACTGGTTAACCTGATGTTTAAAGGACTTTACTGGAGGTGGGATAGACTGGTTTTGGTGAACAAGCTTATGTTTCAGAAAGCAGCCAATAACCCGATACGATTTATCGCAAACGTCGCATTTAAACAATTTTGATTTGATGCGATCGGTCATTACGCGAGGTTTGCGGTTGTCGCTGCCCGTCAAGCCTCTCTTACGACCTCGTCTCTTACGTCTTACGTGCCCATTCTCGGATTTGATAGCGGCTCCCGAACTGCTTTCGTTAACCTCGCCACATTGCAGATGATACTGTTTATGATGAAAGAAGGCGCCCACAGACCAAAATCCCTTCCCGCATTTTTTACAATGGTGAACTTTAGGACCCAGCAGTGTCTTGCTCGGATTAAACTGCTCCGGCTTTTTGTCCTGGCCGCTGAGAGGATTGCAGTTCAGAGGACGATCGCCAGTGCAGACTTTCTGATGGTTGTAAAGAGTACTGAGGTTCGAATAGCTTTTATCACACTGAAAGCATTCGTATGGTTTCTTCTCTTTTTTGTGATGCTGCTGATGAGACTGCAGAGCTGAGAGGCGCGAGAACTGCATTTCGCATTCGTCGCATTTGAAGCTGTTTTTCTGCAGATTTGCGAGCTGATACATAATAGACTTGTAGGGTTTTCTCTCTTCGTGTTTTCCCAAATGTACGTAATGAGAGGCCTTGGTGAAACTTTCATGTCCACAAATCTCACATTTGATTGTAACCCTCCGGACAGGATTCAACATGAGACTTTTTCGCCGGTAACGTGACTTTTTCCCCATTCCTCCCCTGTGCCATAACATATGACAGCGCAAGGAACATGCTTTATCAAATGCCCGATTGCACTCCGAGCATTTGAAAACTTTTGTGTCTTGGGAAGGACTTTGGTCTGTCTCCGTGTTTCCTAACCCCTCATCGAAATTCACACAGTCTATCTGTACAATGTTTACATCTATCTCTGGATCTATAGGCTGAGGAGTAAGCACAGTTTCTTTGCTTGGTTTCGAAGTAAAGTCTTTTTCCTCTTGGTCTGATTCACACACCAACTCAAGATCAGAGTTTTGTTGGGAGCCCTGGCCGTGTTTATGAAGATCAGAAGCTGCTATGATGACCGGTTTAATATCTTTATATGTTCTAAATGTTGCTTCCTGCTTTGATTCTTTTTCTAAACTATTGGTTTGCATTATGTTACGTGAATATGCTGAGGTTCCTGCGAAACGAGCGACGCGGTCTGGGTTATTTAAGTGCGACTCAATAATTTGTCTATCAGAAGACTTCTGAGAAGTGCCCTCTATAATGTCACTAAAGACGTCGGTGTGACAGAGCTGATGCGACTGCAATGCAGAAGCACGAGAAAACCGGCGACCGCATTCCTGGCATTCGAAAGCTTTCTTCTGGAGCTGAAAGACTTGATGGAGAAAACTCTTGGCTGGTGTCTCTTTAGTATGAACCAAACGTTGGTGTTTATTGTAGAAGGTCTCTGAAGTAAAAACCTTGCCACATTCCTTACACTGAAACGGTTGATCGTTACCGTGGAACTGCTCCCGCCTTTTATGCCAACGCTGATGGCATGCCATTGCCATGGGACGGTGAAAAGTCTTTCCGCATTCGGTGCACTCGAACGAGCGCTTGACACGCACCTTGTCGGTCGTGTTTGAACAGTTGACCGAGAATCTCTGGTGTGTCCCAAGGCCACACATAGTACGGAAAGATTTTCCGCAGTCTAAGCACTCGAAGAGTTTTTTTGGAGACTCCTCTAACTGTTCAGAACTGGTGTCGGTGGAGTCTTCGGTTTTAACTTCGGTTTTAACTGTAACTTCGTCCAGCGGCTGTTTTTCCCCGTCACTGTTTCTTGCCTTAAACAGCTTCTCCTCGTGGCAACGCCGATGCGCATCGAGAGCCGATGCACGAGAGTAAGAGCGGCCACAGGTGGGGCACTGAAAGGATTTTTTCTTTAAATGTGCCAGCTGATGGAAAACCGATTTTGAGGCCTGCTTGTGTGAACGCTGATGATTGAGGCATTGTCCGATCGATGAGTATGCCTTCCCACAGTCTTTGCACTCAAAAACTCTCTGTTTTGACAAACTCTCACCACCCTGCACGATCGATTCTTGTTTAATGATCTCGTTACGGTGTTCAAGTTGGTGAGTAAAAAACTCTCTGGAGTTGGAAAACCTGCAGCCGCACAGTGCACAGCACAATGTTCGATGACCTCCGTCTGTGGAGACGAGAAGGTTGTCCCACTGAGAGTCTGTGTCCAGACAGACAATGGGGCCGTCATGGGTGTGCTCCCGTCGATGCTCCTTGTTCCCAAAAGCCTCGCTCCTCTCTTCACTGGAAACTGGCCAATCCCCTAAAAACAGCAAAATGACAATTACAAGGCAGAAAGCACCAAAAAAATGGAAAGAAAGTATCAAACCCATTCCAAAATCAAAGTGGGGCGGTCGTGACACACACACACACACACACACACACCCTTTCTTCTTCAGTGTTTTTTCTTCATTTTATCATCATTGTACATTAATACTAAAAACATCCAAACTATGAAAGAACACGTATGGAATTCTGTAGTAAACAGATTCAGTGTATTAGAATTACCAGCCTCAGAAACTTCTCAGAGTTCAACTGGCAGACATTTTAACATCCATTGTTCAGAGAAGACACTGGAGACTTGCTTGGGCCAATAAACGCAAACATCTCTGGGAACTTCAAGATAGTTTGAAGTCACCATTCTAGGTGACTGGAACGCTTTTGCCACGAGTGTGAAAAGCGGTCATTAAAAAGCAAAAGGTGGCTACTGTAAGGAATCAGATATATAAAATATATTTTAGGTTATTTAATATGTTTCAGATTGTCGACTCCATAATGTTAACAGTCTATATTCGGTTAGACAGTTAGTTCCTTTTCCTGTTTACATTACAGCTCTAGCTAACAGTGAAAGCAAACACTTTTTAAATAATTTGTAAATAAATTTCTTAACATTATACTTTGATAAACAACGTTTCCGATCCGTGTATTCACTCACTCTAAATTAGGCGGATCGTCTTCCGGACAAGTCTCCACACTTCGCCATTACTGTGGCAACAAAACGCATTACCAACCAGCGCAATAATATTAAAAAGTCGTCAACATTTTAACCGGATCTACTTTCAGAGTCCTATGAAAAAAGGTGTCCATCTCTCCTGACCAATCAGATTCGAGCATTTCACCGCGCTTGTGCATGTGTAAATAATTACAGCAAATTATATCCATACAATAAAAAAAAGGATGCCATCACTATTTAATCATTAATTTTGTATGCTTTTGTTTGTTAACAAACAATGCAGATTTACGACCAAATACATGTGCAGAAATACAGTACACGCTTACAAATACTTCCGGGTACATAAAACGACACTTCCCATAATGCAGCGGGGTACACCCATAGCGGAAACATGAGCCACGTGACTACAGGCCAGCTATTCGCCATTGAAGCAGACGCTCCTTAACTTTGTGATTCGAGTCCAAATAATACTCCAGAAATACTGACATACTGCAGTGTGGACGAGTGTCAGATAAACAACCGAGTGACGATTTATTATCAAACTCCACTAAAAAACAAGCTTTTATTTACTTACATATGTATATAAATCAGAGCGTTAGTGTATCGACGTGAGCACTGGTGTAAATACTCACATCTGACCGAGTGACCAAACAAACAGACACTTTTCCCTTTAAATATGTACATTAACACCCTGTCATTTCCATCTGAACGTAGATAAAGCGCACTGCCCCCGGGGCTTCCAGCAGGGTCCAGGCGGCGCTCTTGCAGTTGCCCTGCAGGTCCGCTTTGTTAGTAGTCGGTGAATCGAGCCGCTTACCCTCATCAGCGCGGCCATCGTTTTCTCCGACCGGTAAACGAGCTCCTGGGGCCGCCTGCTCGTCCCAGTCCTCCTCCCCGATATCCTCCACGTGCACTTCCACGTACTCGCTCTCTTCCCCCTCATCTTCCTCCACAACCACCTCCTCCTCCACGGGTTCTTCTTTGATTCGGATCAGAGGAACCGCGGCAACGCTCACGGCCGCATCTCCTGCGTGCCCGCGGGCCTGCGGTGCAGCACTGACGCCTCCTCCTGCCGCAACACCTCCCATAGCGCCGCTCGGTTCTCCACTCGAGGCTTCATCGCAGTTGTTCTCCCGGGATGAGTCATCATTTCCAGGCGATACTTTCTCCATGCTCAGCCGCAGCCTGGTGGTCTGCTTTTTCGTGTAAACAGCAGCCATGTTGCTACGGGAGCGCCCTCTCCCCTGGTTCTCCCTCCTCTTCCTTTTCCTCTCTCCTGGTTATTCCTCCTCTTCCCTTTCCTCTTATCTTGTTCTCCTTCCTCTTCCTTTTTCTTTCCCACACGGTATCGCGATCTTTCCCTCCTCTTTCTCCCTCTCACGGAAACGCGGTACAGTTCGCCGGGAAGGACACTGTTAGCACAGCCGGGAGGAGGAGCAGCGCGTCCGCTGACAAACCTGCACCCAGGCCTTTTCCCCGCCTTCTGTACATGTGATTGGCTACTGACAATCGCTGGCTCAGCTAATTGGCTTTGGCATCCGCTAGAGGGCGCTGACACACAGACACACACACACACGTGATGGATAAGAGCGGATCATTTTAATGACTTGGTTCTTTAAATCTCGTTTTTTAAAATATTACAATTAAAATAATTTTTTTTTTATTCATTTAGGTTTATTTTGTTCCTACGATAAAACAAAATGTTACATTTTTAATAAGCAGATCCCCAACACGTCTACATACACGACCTTGGAATAATATTCCAATAATGAAATTATGACAGGTAATGACAAATTATGCTAAACCGAATAAATAGCTTACCTCTAATATCTTCTGGTCTGCTTTGTTCATTCTTTTGTCACGTGATTTCTTATAATTATTGTAACAATCATGTCAAGGTTCATTGCGTAGCGCCTCTGGGAGTCACGTGACAATCAAACGCTTCTATTAGTCTATGGTCACTTTAATTCTTTAATTTCTGAGACAGTTAGTTTCCTGTTCTTACTGACTTAAAATTACTTCAAACAAATGAAGAAAAAAAAAAAACCCTGATGGCACACGAAACCTAAACCTTTTTACACGATTATTGCAAAGTGATTTCTGAAGCCCTTAATTAGACTTTTACATCAGTCCACAGCTGGTTTGACTTCAGATGTCTGAGGTTTGAAACTGTAACCCTTTCCACAGTTCAGTCAGATCAGGCCTTATATAATGCCAGTTCAGGATATTCTGGCATTTAGCTTTTAGCCATTTCTGAGTGTCTTCAGCTGTATGTTTTGGATCATTATTCTGCTGGAGGACCCATGAGCTGTGACTGAGACAGAGCTATCTGATGCTAGGCAGTACATTTGACTCCAGAATGACTCAGTCGTCTTTCATTGCGCCCTGCACATATTCAAGGCTTCCCATGCCAGCTGCCCTATTTATCTGGTGATCATCTTCTTGACTTAAAAAGCTACTTTGCATCTGTGAAGCATATAGCTGATGTGCCTTGCCAAGATGCTTCATTTTTGTCTAATTTCACCAAAGGACGTTCTCCCAAGAGCACTGTGGCTTGTCTGTATGCATTTTAGTAAATAATAAAAAATAAAAAATTATATTTTAGTATACTAACATTTATTTAGTAAATAATTATCATAAACATAATCCAATTTTTTCTATTTTTGTCCACATCTAAAAAAAAATAAACGTTTTTATTTGTTTTTTTTTAAAGAAAGTGCTTCATATTTCAAAAACGTTAAACTCAGAATTTCTGCAGATTTCACCAAGTCAAATTGAAGATTTTTTAAGACCTTTTTAAGACCATTGAGGATGAAATTTCAATATCAATACTAATATCACAAATAAGAAACACAAACAAAGCTCTCAGCTCTTAATTCATTAGAAATGAAACCTAGATATATTTTAGAGTAGTGAATGTGCAGCTTGTATAACAGTAGACTTACTGTCCTCTAAAAAATAACTCAACATACAGTCATTATTGTCTAAACAACTGGCAACAAAAGTGAGTACACCCTATTAAGCACCTGTGGGGCATCGACAAGCAGAAGGTGGAGAAGCGCCATGTGTCTAACATCCAGCAGCTCCGTGATGTCATCATGGAGGAGTGGAAGAGGATCCCAGCAACAACATGTGCAGCTCTGGTGAATTCCACCCCAAGGAGGATTAAGGCAGTGCTACATAACTCACTACTCACTTTTGTTGCCAGGTATTAAGACAATAATGGCTGTATGTATAGTTATTTTCAGAGGACAGTTAATCTGTACTGTTCTACAAGCTGCACATTGACTACTATACTGACTACTATATTTAAGTTTCATAGTTTTGTATTCTATAGTATTGTTTCTTGAAAAGATTATATTAAAATGATTGCTGAAATGTGAGGGGTGCACTCACTTTTGTGAGATACTGTATGCATACATCAAGACTCTCTTCCGTTCTGGCACCGAGCTGGTGGAATGAACGTCCCCTAGATGTCCAAGCAGCTGAGCCACTGGCTTCATCCTCAAACAACGGGTGAAGAACCACTTCTTTCTGAAACACTTGAACAAACGCTGATTTTTTCCCCCTGTTTGTTTAATGTATTTTGCAAAAAGTGCAATAATTACTCCGGTTTTAGGCTGATGGTATCCCAATTCTGTAATTAGTGAACCAGTGTTGATGTATTCATCTATAGAGACTTCAAAGCACTTTTGTACATCACTTTGTATAAGAGCGTCCACTAAATGCAGTAAAGGCACTTTAGATTTCTTTATTACAAATCAATTCAATTAGCTTTCTAACACCAAGGCAGGCTTAGAATATAACACACAAATGACATTGAGTAGTTAATATGAGCAACATATTAATTGAACGACTGTTAGTTAAAAAGGGTTTAATAGGTTCTGTATTCTAATCATAGACACTTAAAACATCAACATGATCAATTCCAAATCAGATTTATTGACTGTAAAACTACAGACGGAGGTAGACAGATAACTTTCAGTGATCTTACATGGAAAGGTCCTAGTAATATTTTTCCTCCTGTGTTTGCCATTGTAACTTACAAATACAGGTCTTACACAATAAAATCATTTTACTGTTTCAGAGATTTGACACGAAATGCTGTACAGTTTAAACAAAACAAAAAAAAAAAGAAAAACTGATGTGAACATACAAGTACACATAATGGCCCTTATTCATTAAAGTTGCATGTGAAAAAACTTACGCAAATGTCCGATCATCTCTTGGCCGGGATGTGTACATTTGAGGACAACCTACAACGTGTCATCGATAACCACAACATCGTGAGTGGTATAAAAATGTATTTGCACATTTACGTTGAAAAGGCAACAGATACCTCTGTCCTGGCTGGATGTAGCGTCTCAGAAGGCGAAATATTCAAAGACACTTTAAATATGATTGTGCGCTTTTTGAGCTCATTACGTTATACTTTGTATAAAGAGCCAAAAATGTCAGGCGTGGTTTTTATTAATTTCAGTAGTCATCGTCTTAGTGTTTTTTATTTATTTATTTTTTGTGCTTAAAAGTAAAATAAATATTTGTGTTTTTGTTCAGGGTGAATACTTGGCTCATGTATATAAATAAAGCTAATTCAATGTAACTTGATTTACTCTAAAAAGTACATTTTAATTAACACTCCAGTAGGTGAGGTTGAAAAACTGTTTGGTATAATACCTGATTCTGACTTTGGTTTTTATTTAGACCAATTTCAGACAAAAGCTTAACCGGGCTTCAATGAACTTTTCATTTTCTTTAACTTTCCATTTATCGTGCCTGTTAAATCCTTTACATTTAACGGGTCAATTTCTCAAAACCTACACAAACTGGGTTTTCTGTTTAAAAAAACAAAGTAACGTCTCATGGAATGTAGTGGGACCGTTTCAGGTGTGCAGGTGACAGTCTGCACAGTCTGCAATTGATTCTATGCAACTTTGATGAATAAGCACGATGTGTCATTACAGGTTGCGAACATTAGCCTGGGTTGGGATAAGCATTAAACTTGCTTTGGATGGGAAAAGCATCGTCTAACATCTGAACACTGAAAGAGAAAATACAAATAAAAACTACAACATGGGTGAATCATTTGCTGCAAAGTGAAATAAACTCAGTTAAGCATTTGAACCCGTTCATGTCGTTTTTCGTTAACTGCCTTAAGTGCTGATCGTCACGTCACGTCTCGCATGGTCAGAAAACGAGGCGAACTATCATCATATACAACAGTCCAGTTGGCACATTAACAGCCAGGGTATAGAGTGACGTGCTTAAAAAAAAAAAGAATAATAAAAAAAAAATTTCAGACCTCACCTTGGACATGTTGCATATAGTGCACCTGTAATTCTACTTCTCCGGGTAACGTGCATCCGCAGATCATGCAGCGGAACTGATGATCTGCGGCAAACGAAATCTGACCGACAACTTTGCTTGGTTCTGTTTGCTGTACTACAGGAGTTGAGGACAAAGCCTGTGGTATTACTGGTCTCTCATTCACTATGGCTGTTGGAGTGAAAAAGATGTTCTGAGGTGCTGACCCTGGAAGTTGCCCTGCTACAGAACGGATGGGATGAGGACCTGGCAAAGAAAGAGGAGGTGCCAGAGGGAGCGGTGAGGTAATAAAAGGAGCAGCCTGATTAAGAAGGATTTGAGAAGCAGAAACTAGAGGGGATTGCTGCTGTGACCCCTGCTGCACCGGTCCATGTATTAGAGCTTGGGAAACAACTGGAGTGGTCTGGAAGCTAAACACTGCATTTCCGTTGCCATTGGAAAAAGGAGTTGTTCCGAACTGAACACTGACTGACCCTAATGGATTTGTTTGGGACTGATGAAACTGCTGTTGCTGAAGAAGCTGCAATTGTTCGGGTTGCATCTGCTGCATCGTCTGCTGCAAAAGCTGAATTTGCTGCGAGGGCTGCAAGACCAGCTGCAATTGCTGATGCTGCTGTTGTGAAGATGTTGATATTATATGAAGCTGCGGGTGCTGAGGCCCTGTTTCATTCGTGGGCTTTTCTTGCGAGTTTACACTCTTAGGCCTTTCAAGAGGAGTTACAATATTCAAAGGGTTACCGCTTTTTTGAGCGGCGCAGTCATCTGCCGCTTCTGAATGTTGCTTTGTTTGTGTTGAAATTGATGCGCTGGCTAGAGTAGACGACGGTTGCGATTGTGGCTGCTCAAACGGATTGGATTCTGTGTTAACCTGCTGTGTGCCTGCTGCTGGTTTTAAGCTTAAAGTAATTACATTTTCCTTTCCTGATGAAACGAGTGCCAGATTAGTGTTTGGGGCTAAATCAGAGACTGGGCACTGTACTAACTGTTGGCCTTGAACATTTAACCCGTGGTTGGGAGAAGTCTGAGTGTTCGACACTGGTGAACCTGGCTTTGTATCCAATGACAAAGAACTCTCAGCAGTGCCTGGTGACTCTGGAGTTGATGACAGTTGTTGCTGCACCTTTGCTTCACCCTTGGATGGGCCATCAGTCCCACCGCTAGTAGGGGCTGATGTGCTTGTTGATGTTGTTTCGCAGTTGGTTTGTGCTGTGCAGTTCTCTGGAAGCTGTTTGCGAGTTGCGCCACGCTTACCTGATGGGGCCACCACAGACCAGCCAGGACCCTGCTGTTGAGATACAATCTTGGAAAGTCCGCCAGGTTTGGGTAAGATAGGTTTGAGATGTGTTACTGTTTGCCACTGGTGCCTGAAATTACTAGCCTGTCCATCAGCTACCCATTTAGACTGCTGTAGCTGTGAGTGAATTTGAATTTGCCATTGTTGTTGCAACTGGAGAGGCATAAGAGTTTGCTCATTCTTATCGGAATCGAAAGCGTTCGACTCTTGGCCCAACAAGTTCTGCACCGAACCTTGCAAAAGCTGATTGTTAAAAGGCACCTGTTGCAGTTGCATTGCCCTGTCCACATTTCCTCCCATTCTTGAAACCCATCTACTACCTCTTCTGCCCCTTCCAACAGCACTTGTCCTCCCTCTTTGCGAACCAACAGGTGTTGAGTTGGACTGGTTTGCCCCTTGACGTTTTCGCGCATGTATTTTCTGATGGACAAGAAGACTGCTGAGCCAGGGGAACGATTTATGACACTCTTGGCAGCGATGTGGCCTCTCCCCAGTGTGGGTGTTCAGATGGTCGCGAAGGAGATACGCTAAACCGAAACTCTTGTTGCAGATGTGACACTTGTGAGGCTTGTCTCCCGAGTGGCAAAGCATGTGGCGCTGCAGTTGACTCTCATCGCTGTAGCCCTTGCGACACTGTGTGCAGCGGAATGGTTTCTGTTGATGCAGTCTCTGGTGAGTCTTCATGTTCTGAAGAAATGCAAAGTCCTTTCCACAGTCAGGGCACTTGTATGGCTTTTTGCCGGAATGGATGATCAAGTGCTGCTGTAAATAGCTGCTGAATCGAAAGGACTTTTTACATACGTGGCACTGGTAGCCCCTGTTGTGAATGCGCATGTGAAGCTCTAGAACGGAACGGTAACGGAAGCTTTTGCCGCAGTCTTTGCACCTCAAAGGTTTTTTTTCTGACTGCTCTTCCCAGTCCCCATCTGCTGAAATGTTATCAGTGCTAGCTGAGCTTGCTACACTGAGAACCTCTCTCTTCAATGGAGTTGCTATAACCTGATGACTCAAAACATGCGACTGTAGGGTAGATTCATCAAAGAACTGTAAACTACAACTGGGGCAGGAGTACACTTTGTAATTCGTTTTCCCGTTACTCAATTGTTCATATTCTGCCTCATGTGTCAGTATATGGGCCCTTAAGTCAGCTGCTTTGTAAAAGAGCTGAGGACATAGTGGACAGTTGCGTTGGTGCTCTGTGTTTGTATTCGTGTTCTCCTTTCCTATAGATCCCAGACTGGTACCATTGGCCATTTCGGTATTTTCCGCAACAGCTCCCTCGAAACCATCGGGACTCGTGAGTTTCTTGTGTTGGCGACAGTGTGCACGCATATTCTGTGCAAATGCAAATCTCTTCCCACATTCTGTGCACCGGTACGGCTTCTGGCCAGTGTGAAGGTACTGGTGCTGTTGCAAAAGGCTGCCATATTTGAAGGTCTTGCCACATATGCTGCATCGGTGTGGCCTTTCTTCAGTGTGTTTGCGCCGATGGTCATCCATGAACGAGCGATGCCTGAAGACCATGCCGCAATCAGGGCATTCGTAAGGTTTAAGGGCGGCATGGGAGCGCTGATGAATGTGCAGTGTAACGGCACACTGAAAGCCCTTGTTGCACTCGAGACACCTGTAGGGACACTCTAATGAATGGCTTTGCATGTGAGCATTGATGGACACTCTATATTGAAACTCCTTGCGGCACAAGGGGCAGCGGTAAGGCTTTTCCAGATTCTGCTGGCAGGCGTGGAGCTTGAATCGGATCAGAGATGCAAAACAGTCACCGCAATGATCACATTCGAATATCTTTTCCTCCCTGAACTCTCTTAGTTGAGACCGCTTATAAGAGACGGAGGTTAAATCTGGCATAAAGTTTTGTTTGTGCTCCCTGCGGTGCTTGATGAGGCTGCTGCGATGCTGAAAGGTGAGGCCACATTCTTTGCAGGTCAGAGAAGCCTGCTCATTTTGATGCATGTGGAAGTGGCGATGCAGGTCGTATGTCTCTCGTCGAGTGAAACACTTCCCGCAGTCGCGGCAGTTCAGGCGGGTTTTCCGCTGCTTGTCAACAATGTCGGCCTCATGGCACTCTTCCTCATCAACTGGCCCCCGATCATCTCCTTCCTCAGCTTCTTTTCCACCTAATTCAGCTTTGGGCTCTTCTTCTTCTTCTGAAATGTCCTCTCCATTTTCCTCTTCGCCCTCCTTAGAGTCACTGTCACCCTCCATGTCCACACTTCGATCTGTCAGTTCTTCTTCCTCATCTTGTGCTAAAACATCATCATGTCCTACAGTACTCCCAGTTTCTATGCCAAGATCTTCTGTTGTCTGCTCCTCTGGTGTTCCCTGATGAAGTTCATGCCCTGTGCAAAAAAAAAAAACATACAATGATATTTCTTTTCCTCAGGATGCCTGATGATCATGTATATCTGAATCATTCATTCACATAAACAAAGAAATGTGTCTCACCTACACATGCATTTTGCAAAAAAGAGAAAAATGGATTTATCAATATATAAAAGGGCATATCGCACATACAGATTAATACACCTTCACACAAAACAGATTTCTTTTGCAGCATCTCAATTGCTTGCAACTGTTTGCATATTGCATGTGGTTTTCCTGTATTAAAAAAAAAAAAAAAAAAAAAAAAACAGCTTACTTAGTTTACATCTGCTTAAATACTTTTTCTGACACTTAATAAGCAGATGCTGTTTCTTTTTTCTGCATTTACAGTCACCTCCAAAAATTCTGGGACGGCAAGGCCGTTTTTTTTCTTATATGCTCAGTACTTTTGGGTTTGAATTAAAACAATAGGAGATGATAAATCAGAATTGAATGCATTTATTCTCAGATGGGTTTAACAAGACATCTTGGTGGTACAGCACCCAATCTATTGGTGTGTAAACATATTGGAACAGACAGTTACCTACATTATTTTAAGCCTAACTATTTGGTTGCATTTGATCATATACCCAAATGTCTTCAGTGTACAGCAAAATGGACTGGCATTGCTAATTGCTACCTACCTACTTACTAGTAATTCACTTGGCACAGTTCACTGTGAACAGACAGCAAAAAGAACTGTGTAGTGACGAATTCTATTAATCAAGAATCACCTATTTTAATTTTATTGACTTTTGCAGTATGCAAGGTGTATGTTTTTTTTAATGCACCGTTAAATTAAGCCCCCACTGATTCTGCATTATGGTGAGTTGAGTTACATTTTATAGATAAAAAAGGGGCATTTTTCCTATTCACATGTACATTACAGCACATTGAAATTCTTTCTTCACATATCCCAGTGATGTTAAAAAGCTGGGGTCAGAGTGCAGGGTCAGCCATGATATAGCGCCCCCTGGAGCACAGAGGGTTAAGAACCTTGCTCGAGGGCTCAAGACTGCTTGAACCCCTGACCTTCCAATCGGTAATCCAGAGCCTTAAGCACTGAGATACCACTGAGGAGGACAATCCCCCAACGCCTCACTCTCATATTCATACACACACTGAGCATTCAGAAAGTTCGTTTCTCCAAACATTCAACTGAAATACTTTGCCATGGTGTTCTTCACTAGTTGAAGTTCAATAGGAGTTAGGTGTGGTGACTGGGCAGATCATTCAATGAAAAGTAAACAGCCACCTACTGTATATTATGTCATGTGATGCACACATCCGGTAATTAAAACCATCCGTGTGGAAACATAGCAAAAGTTCCGTTTGGTGTTTTGATGATTTACGTAATTGAAAACATCCATAACTCATTTAAAACTTTTACAAGTATATTTTGTCTTCATGCTCTATGTTGAGTCTGGTTTCACTAATAATGCACATAAATCATTTGCATAAAGCATCCATATTTGTCCATGCCCATGTTGATAAAAGTATTAAAAACTCGAAAACGATTAATTTAAGGTACATATAGCTGAAAAAATGTCCGATGAAGTTTGATTCGATCATGTGATTAAATATTTTAACCGACTGACAGCCTTATTTAAAATAAATGATAAGTCAAATGCTTTTTGAATGTAACAAAAAAGACATTTGGTCTATTTTCATGACCAATAATTATTAGGGAATAAATTAGATGAGAAGTTTGGTCATAATTATTAATGAATAATAATGGCTTTCAAAAATCCTGGGTACTGATATCGGTATGGATGATATCGGTATTGCATTATACTTGGATACCGGATCGGAAAGAGCACAAATGGTATCGCCCGTCCCTAAGCAGCATCCCTAGTGCTGTCCGATGTGTCCATGGTGCTGAACGAAGCAGTCCAGTCCAGTTCTGATTGTAAACAGGACAAACAACAGTCCAATTGCAAGAAGCTTTCTTTTTCATGTTTGGGGTGTTTTATTATATTTGTGGACCGAGCTTCAGTTCCTGGATTACAATAAATCAACATATGATTGCAGCAGGCGAACTCCTACTCACCTGTGCTTTCTTTCCCTGGGACGCTGCATGTCCTCGAATCCAGCTGTTCCTCTGACTCGGACCCAGTGTGTCCAGCTTCCCCATCCCGGGAAACCTCATCCTCGGGTTCGGGAGCACGTGTCCCGGGCGCTGCTGAGTCACATTCACGGTTTGATTCTCCGTTTCGTGCAAAGCCACCATGATCGGCAGAACGGTTCAGTCCCTCTGCAGACTCCTGCACTTCCTTTGTATCGGCGTTGCCTTGAAATAAATCCTCCTCCGCCTCAGGAGCATCATCCGCACTACCCTGGGGTTCATCTTCCACTAAATCACTGTTGCTGCACGGCTTGTCAAGGCTTTCTTCAGGTTCAGGCCGTACAGCGGCCATATTCTACTGTAATCTACCCCGTCTCACTCGTCTGACGTCACTCTACACCCCCTCCTCTTTCACAAGGTACGGTGGCCAGTCCCGCGACCGCCCCCTGCTGTCCTGGAGTACACGATGTTCACCTGGCTACCTCTGGGCCTCCAGTTGTATTCTTATATATATAATAAATATATAAATACATTAACGTATGGTGAAAGCTCCTTAGAGTTTGTGCTTAGGTTCTTCTTCCTGTTGTTTCACAGATTAAAGGCACAATCACTTTCCCAAATAGTCTGCAGTAACATGGTAAACGCTAAAATGTGTGGGTTTTTTTTAAATAATGTTGAGCGTTCTGACATTTGGATTTTTAAGATGAAGAATAGTAAATACCTGTTTTTATTGAATAAACAAACGTTTCTGTATTTTCCTTTGCAATGTCCAAGAACAGCTTCACATTTACATGTTTTTGTCTTTAATCAGATGAAAATATGGCTAATAAATAAACCATTTGTGTAATGTTGAAGATTAAGTTAGAGGTTTGTTTATTTTTATACAGAATTTTGTGAGGAAAAAATGGAACAAAAGGTTTTTATGTCATGCCACAAACACAGTTTAAATGTCCCCATTTGCACCCCAAATTTTCCTGGGAATTTGAAGTGAAAACAAATGGTGTGTTTTTATATATTGATTGAAGGCCTCAATTTGTTTGACCCTGGAAACATATGATGGCTAAAAAAATGATTGGATAGAAACTCTAACATAAACATACATTCCTGGAAGCAGAGCAACTAAGAGAAAAGCTCCTGAATAAAATGAAAGAATAGACTATTGGGAATAACTGAAAACATATTCATGGAAAAAAGATATTAAAATATCTAAATATATTAAAAAGACAGTGAACCGGCACTACTGAAGGTATTAGGAAAACAGTCAAATTTTGATCTTTCCCTAGATGTCCATATAGCAGAGTCCCTGGCTATCTTAAAACGACTGTTGAAGACATACCTCTTCCTGAAACACTTTAATAAGCACTTTCCAAGTTTGCTTTGTAGAATTCAAGAGTTATATTTATACGTTTTTTAATCTTGCATTCCAGTGTAGATTTATTCATTGCTAGAGACTCAAAGCACTTTTGTATGTCGCTCCGGATAAGAGCGTCTGCCAAATGCTGCAAATGTAAATGTAAATACAGTGGAACCTCGGGTTACGAATTTAATTCGTTCCGGTACTTTATTCGTAACCTGAAAAGTTCGTATCCCGATACAAATTTCCCCATAATAATGAACAGAAACTTCAGTAATTCGTTCTGGACAACCAAAAATATTACTTAAATAAAAATAAAGCCAATATTCACTAATATTATTTACTTTTAACATGTTATATTAAAATCATACCACATAAAAACATACAAAAGAGGAAAAGATCTTTAGCGGGTACTTTCCCTTTGAGAAGACTCGCTGCAGGAGACGACGTTCGTAGAAGGGGGAGGAGGGAGAGTTATTGTTTGGAAGGAGAATCTTATTATATTATATTATTTATATATTATTATATATTATATTATAGAATATTAAAGACAGTGTTATTAACACGAACGCTGAGGGAAAATGAGAGCTGTTTCTTTAAGGCTACTATCAGTTGGTATTGAAGTCCAGAGTGAAATTCATTATGGGTATTGTACTTCGGAAAAGACTGTAACCCTGCTAATCTATCTTCATAAAAACAAGTCAAGTGGTTATGCATCGGCTAATGTTGTCCATCTCATCATTCCACGAGCATCAACTAACGAGTTGTTACGCTGCTGCCGGGAAAAGTTCAAGCGGATAAGTAACACGATGCTCTCGCTAGGGACACAGGACGCTAACTGATGTGACGAGCTGTGTGGATAGAGCAAAAACAACCAACCTGCCTGAGATTTTTTGGTGAGCGAAGTTCGTACCCCGATATATTGTTCGTAACCAGGGGCAAAAATTTTGATGAACTGCGATTCGTAACCTGAATTATACGTATGCCGGGGCGTTCGTAACCCGAGGTTCCACTGTAATCATAATACAGATTAATATGTTTGCATGGTAAATCTTCTGTTTTCACACATAATCACTCAGTAGACTGTATGTGTGTTAAGGTAGATAAAGAATTTTCTGAGATCAATCATGTGACAAGTCTGTTAACTCAATAGATTTGGGATAGCACCGAAAACATCTGCAAGAAAAAAAAAAAAAAATAATAATAATAATAATAATAATAATTTTGATATTTTAAGTGATTAAAAAACTGATGCTGGACTGGATAAAGTAAATACACAAAAATATTCATGCATACATTGCTGGAAACATCTTTCCCACCCCAAGTATAGTAAGTAAGACAGTGTTTGTGTCCCGTGTGGCAACCATAAACCCCATATATTTAGAAATGTGTCTTAGCTGGTGTCCCCAGCATCGAAAAGATCAATCAAGTCTGATAATTTCAAGAAATCTATCACTCACTCTTTCTAAGCAAAGCGACAGGTGCTGTAAATAGGCAGGTCTAGGACATTTTGTGGCATTTGTGATTGGAGTTCAAAATCAATGCTCCTCCCCTGAGTGATGTTGGTGTGTAGAAGAAAACCTCACTGCAGTCTATAAGGCATTTGAGTTAAAAGGGGGCTTTCTAAATGTGGAATCTAACCATACAAAAAAAAACCTAAATCATGTTAGTAGGATCATAATACGCATCTACAGTTTTGAAAATTCAACTTTTTTTTATTGTCTCTCTACATCTAATCTAATCTAACATTTCATCCCATCTGCTCAATAATTACTGTATTCAAGATCATATATGAACAAATGAACATCTGTATACAAGATGTTCATTAGTCCAATTACTTTTGAGTTTGTTAAATGGCTGTCATTTCTAAAAGATTAACCTCTTTAATTAATGCGAAGAGTCTACAATGCAAATAGGTCTTCATTGCTTCATTTCAAATCCATTATGGTGGCAGAGACAGAGACAAATTTAGCTGCAGATACTTAAGGACTCAATTGCATATATAATTTAAGCTTGAGGAGCAGAACCTTCAGTAACTTTTCACAAAAGAAAAATCATATATGTGACAGTTCTTTCTGAGCTAATTTAAATGTATTTAAAAGGTGCAAGTTCAGGTTAACTATACTGATAACATTTTAAATAAACAGAACAAAAAAAACACACTCCCTATAGTTATCTCCTCGGCTTTGGGTTGCTTGGGATATAGGGAAGTGCTGAAGAAAAATTAATAGAGGCAGTACTGAATGGAATGACCATAACAGATTTTATGCAGCTCCTGTCAAAAGTTTGGAAACACCTAGTCTTATGTAAGATGGAGAACAGGAGAGAGGATGTTAGCAGACTGCCTTAGACCTACAGTCAAACCTGGAGGTGAAAGCTTGATGATTTGAAGTTGGAGGCTTATTCTGGATTAAAGGAATACTGAACCAAAATGGCTACCACTCCATATTTCAACACCATGCAATTTCGTCTGGACTGAGGTTAAGTGGAAATAACTTCCCCACATAAGTCAACGAGCCGAAGCATGCAGGTGCATCTCGATAAATTAGAATATCATTAAAAAGTTGATTTATTATAAGTCAATACAAAAAGTGAAACTCGTATATTATATAGATTCATCAAACACAGACTGATATATTTTATAAGTGTTTATTTCTTTTAGTTTTGTAATTATGGCTTACAGCTAATGAAAAACCAAAATTCAGTATCTCAGAAAATGTGAATATTGTGAAAAAGTTCAATATTGGAGACTCGTGGTGTCACATTCTAATCAGCTCATTTAAGATGGAAGACGAGAGGAGAGGCACAGAATCCAAGGTGCTTGAGGTCGAGTGTAAAGTTTGCACAGTCAGTGGTGGTTTGGGGAGTCATGTCATCTGCTGGTGTTGGTCCACTGTGTTTTATCAAGTCCAAGGTCAGCACAGCCGTCTACCAGGAACTTTTAGAGCACTTCATGCTTCTCTCTGCTGACCAGCTTTATGGAGATGCTGATTTCATTTTCCAGCAGGATTTGCCCATACTGCCAAAAGCACCAAAAGTTGGTTAAATGACCATGGTGTTGGTGTGTTTGACTGGCCATCAAACTCACCAGACCTGAACACTATAGAGAATCTAGAGACCAAAAAAATGCAGATGACCTGAAGACCACTGTCATAGAAACCTGGGCTTCCATACCACCTCAGCAGAGCCACAGACTGATCACCTCCCTGCCACGCCGAATTGAGGTCAGTAATTAAAGCAAAATGAGCCCCTACCAAATATTGAGTACATATACAGTAAATTAACATACTTTCCAGAAGGCCAAAAATTCAGTTAAAATGTTTTTATGAAAGAAATAAAATCATTGACCATATATCATGTGTGTGATGAATCTATGTAATATACACACTTTACTTTTTGTATTGAATTACTAAAATAAATCCACTTTTTAATGATATTCTAATTTTACTGGGATGAACTGAATTGCAAGGTCAGAAAGAAAATCTCCAACTATTGTTTTACATGAGGTGCAGCAAAGTATTTCAGCCGTTCAAACTGTCCAAATGCCAAGAGTGTGTAAAGCTGTTATTCATGCTAAGGGAGGATTTTTCAATAAAAATAAACAGGAACATCTATACATTTATATATTTGTTTGGTCAAAGTAAAACATACCATTTAATTACCTGGTTTGATGCAGGGAACATCACTGCAAGTTTAACATTGTACCCAGCTGCAATTTTTTAAAATCATGGTAATCATGTTTGTTGGCAACCTCGTGCTGGACGAATGTAAAGAATTTAAAGAATTAAAACTTTTGACCCCCAGTAAATATTTTACACACAATGCAAACGTTCACACCGGATGACTTGTAAGGTATTTAATATAGCAGATAACAGTGTCTTTTAATATATATGTTCCTCTGAAACATTATTTCAATGTTTAAAATACAGTATATTGCTTTAAGGGACAAGCTACTTCAACTAGCTTACATCCCCTTTAATCCAGGTTTACATCCAGACATGTTTTTATTTTTTCCCGGTAAAGATCTCTCTTATTTACACGACGGGGCTATAAATATACAAAATATATTCACCAATCTATTAAATCTACATTGCACTGCATGCAGAGAATATAGTGAAGTGGTTATTCATTTTATTTCCTTTAAATCTACCAGTGCACTGTTTATAGAGCACTTAAATGAACCAGCAAACAGTACAAATATCCTTCAACACCACAAATTCACATCTGGTCTCTGAAAACAAAACAAATAAAGCAACTATAAGTGCCCAAGCACAACAATCAGAACTTGTGTAACATCTCGATCATAAAATAAACACAAGGCTGAATGAATACAGGTTGGAAGTGGTGAAATTGAAATGGTGAAAGAAAAAAAAAAAAGTGCTAAGTATATGTTTAAAATACGTTGGCGAAGAGATAGAATGGAATTAGGGTTATTCCATGTCAAATAGCCTGCAGGAATCTAACACATTATATATAGTTCATAAGTATCTGAAGTGGAAACAACAGTTCGATATTCAAAATATTTGCTTTTGGAAATGTTACTTGGATGAAAAGAATCTCCAAGGGTGGAAATGAAATAATTTAAATATGGAAAACAAAACCTTCAAGTTAAAACCCGATTCGCATAAAAAGACCCATAGGATTGTAAAGCAAAAAATATCATCAAATAAATACTGATACTGGAGGACCATAAAAGCATTGAGCTCTGAACGGTTCACTTTCCTACTCGCATACATCAACATTCTTCCTTCTCATAAGGACTTGATGGTTTTATAAATATGTCATATAAAAATATAAATGTTTTTCTGTCATCCCACTACTTACCCTGGTTACACTACTCTACATTACTCATGCCACGTGAGCACGAACTGGCAAGAGGCGACATGCGACCCAATGTTTTCTATACTTTAACCCAAGCACTAGACATCTGTTCTTCAAATCAGGAAACCGCTGGCAGCGAATTGTCTGCATTTCCAGCCATCGCTTGTAGGCCATTTAGGCGAGGCTAGACCGATGTTCAAAATAACTGACAGCAAATCAAGTTTATACTGTCCACTTTTAAATGTTCAAATCTTTTCATAATACTCTGTCAATTAAAAAAAATAAATAAATACCAGCCAGATTTAGAAACCTTTTCACTCAAGTGAGTATGCTGACAAATGCTAATCAACTGTAAGTTACCGAGCATGGTCATGGCACTGATGTATGTGTTCAAGGCAACCTACAAACAAAAAAAGATATATTTTCTGTTAAAGGTTTATGGTTTTTGAGACTCATGCATGTTCCTCTTGTTTCTATGCAACAAACCAGACGAAAGGCAAAAACCACACAAGAATTGGACAGTGAATGACTGGAAGATGTTCAGTGGAAACTCAATAGTTTTGGGGTTATTTGGGAATTTTGGAGTCTTATTCCAAGTGAAAGGAATACTGAACCGATAAGGCTACCATTCCATACTTCAACACCATGCAATTCCGTATAGACTGCAGATAACTGGAGCCAACTTCACCGTACAACAAGACAACGACCTGATGTCCACGAGTCCAAGCTCTGTAAGCGTTAATTAGAGCGCGAACAGTTGTCTAAAGTGTTCTTTAACATGGAATGGCCGGCCCAGTCACCACATCCAACATCTGTACAAATCTTTGTACTGTTAAAATATCTAGTTTGTTGCATAGAAACAAAAGGAACATGCACATGTCTCTAAAAAAAACATGTGACCTTTGACAGGCTTTGTAGTTTGTATCCAGTTTGATAAATGAGACCTAATGGTCAACAGCTGATTCAAAGATTCTACAGCTACAGTTTATTCTTATAGCTTGATATAATAATACATATCAAAAATAACTATTTCCCTACTATAAAAAAAAAAGTGATTTCAGATTGTTTTTTTCCTAAAAAAAAAAAAAAAAAAAGGTTCATCCTCTGCAGCAGCTTTTAGTGTGAGCACACTGAAATTTGTCATAACCGGTCCCATGGGGCAACACAAATGCCACAAGCAAGGAGTTGATGACTTAGGAAACAAAAACTGCAAGGAGACATTTACAACGAGATTGAATTGTCAAATTAGGAGTAACTTAACTGCCCACTTTATTAGGAACACTTGCAAATCCCTAAAAGAAGACATTTGGCAGCAGTGCAGTGCACAAGATCCAGCAGATGCAGGTCAAGGACCTGTTTGAAAAGCTTGATCCCTGCGGCGTGGTTGTTGGTGCCAATGCTGCTGGTTGGAGTATTTCAGAAACTGCTTGTAGAATTTTTTACACACAGCAACCTCTTTATGAAGAAAGATGTAAAACGCCCAAAAGATTTAGGAAAACAACAGTTTTGTGAGTGGAACTACCTTTTTTGCCAAAAGAGGTTGGAGGAGACAAAGGAGCTCAGATATTCAACCATGGTGAGCATGCACAATAAATCAAACCTAGATAGGAAACTGCAGAAGCTCACACTGGGTTCCACTCTGGTCAGTCAAAAGCAGGTATCTAAAGCTATGGTGGGCACGGATTTACAGAACAGTAATTGGACAGTCAAACACTTTCACCAGACTTGAATGATTCGGATGCTTCTTCTAGAAGTAGACCATCGTGTGGTCTTCTGAGATGCTCTCCACAGTAGAAAATTATAATGATGTACTACAGAGCAGTCTGGTCATTTTACTCTTAATTCGTTAATCAAAAAAGGGATGCAGACCCTCTGCACCTGCAATGTTTTTTTTTGTTTTTCTCACTTTTCTGAGGAAACTCTGGAAACGTTCGCGTGTGAAAATCCTAAAAGATAAGCAGGTTCTGAAATACTCAAACCAGTCATTTTATGCCGTAAACCTGCTTAAGGTCACAGAGATCAAGTTTTTTTCCCCCTTTCTAATCTATAGGAACAGTAACTGAAGCTGTTGACTCGTATCCAACTGCTTTCATACACTGTTCTGATGGCACATGATTGCCTGATGTGCTAAATGCATGGAGATGCAAGTGTTCTTAATAAACTGGGTAATAACTGAATAAAATAGAGGACCGTCATGTAAAACTATAAAACCCCAACCTAGTTAGCCATACCTCACATCCCAGTTCTGTAACTATACCACTTCCTTACCGCGTCTATCGTTTGTGAATCTTTTATTACACAAGTTCCCAATCCCAGCCCTTTTATTACAGTAAAAAAATAAAACGACATCCCATGCGGTGCTCTGCAAACGAATTCTAAACAAATCCACAGCTATTTAACACAGAATAACCCATTGATTTATCATCATTAATATTTTCAACAGGCAAAATGTTTTTATATGGCAAGACCTTTCCGTACTCTACTGCCCACCTTCATATAAAACCTCTGTAGAAACAAACAGCATTTTAGAACAATTTACATCTCTAATGTCTTCGCTTCCGTCTGTGGTCTCCTGGTCTTCCTCGACATGGCCTTTGGACGTTCATCTCAGTAGCTGATTCAGGCTGGGAAGTGCCATCTAAAATATCCGGGGGTAGCGGAACAGACGTAGCAGCCGTTGATATTTGTTCACTTGCATTTTGGGGGATTTGTTGTTCGAGCTCTTGGGATAAAATTTGCTGTGGGAGATCATTTGGTTGCTGCTGATGCTGCAAATGCTCTTGAGACGATCGCTGCGGAAGCTGGTGATGGGGAATTTGGTGCTGCGGAGGCTGCGTTTGCTGCTGCTGCATTTCCAGAAGGCCCAGAAGTCTTTGCAAGAGCAAATTATTTTGCTGCAAGCTGATTGTCAGAGCCTCCTGTGAGGCCACGAGTGTTCGCATATCACGTCTGAAACCTTCTCCGAACTCCCTCAAGTTCTGCTCGAGGCGATCTCCAAGCTGCACAGCTGCTTCCCCGAGTCCCCGGAGTTCATCCTCCAGCCAGGAAGTGCGCGAAGGAGGAGGATCAATGGGGCCGTGATGAGCTCCAAGTGATGGTTCTGGGCTTGGCTGAGGAGTACCGTTTAGGAACGGGGCGCTATAGAGCGGCGAAGGAGGAAGCCAGCGTTCAGACGTCGCGGCTGGAACTATTCCTAACCCGAGGCCTAATCCCAGTTTGTCGTCCATGCTGTTATCGACACCGTCGCAATTGGTTCCTTCATCACCGTCCTGCTCGTGAGACTCGTCCTCTTTCTCAAAGCCATCTCTCTCAGAACCGTCTCCTCCTGTAACTGAAACAGAAGCAATCTCGGTTATATGTTTCTCCCGAAATGTGTAACTTTCCACGAGACATGCCAATGCACTTGAACAGAAACAAGTGTCGTGAACGACTTATTCCAAATGTTCTATCATTTGTTTCTACATAATGAGGCATTGGTAGCATTTTTGCAGCACTAGTCCCTGCTACTGAAGATGAATGAATTCACTTAGAAATAGTGTATCAAGATGTCCTACTGTTCTTTGCAAGTGAATTTATTTGTCTATTGATTTTTTTTTAGAACAAACAACATTGATGTTGATGTGTCAAAATACAGTGAAACATTTCCAAAGATACACCAATGTTCATGTTATTACACTAGAGAGGGGGAAAAAAACATACAAACTACTATGCTGGAAAAGAAAAAGCAACAATGTGAACAATTCAATTCTAATTTTTCATGCAAGGGGTTAACCTTCCTCACCTGGATCAGTGTCAGACAAACAGGTGAAACTGGCTTTTCCCCTTGTACTCAATTTTTGTCGGGTTTGGTGAAACCTGGGGCTCAACTGGCTAGGCCCTCCCAGAACTGCACTCCCTCTACTGGAAGGAAGCCATGAGCGGAACCTCGCATCTGCCAGCTTTCCACCGTTGCGCCTCTTCAGGTCGTCCCAACGTTTCTTTACTTCCCGAAGGGTGCGTGGGACTCGGGAAACAGCGTTCACACGCTCCAAGATTCCGGCCCATATTCGCTCTCTCTCACGCCGCCTGAGTCTGCCGGCCGGGCCGAACAATTCCCCTTCGCACCGGGTTACTTCAGAGACCAGCACCTCCAGCTCAGCACCGCTAAACCTACTCTTCCTTTTCCCTGCACCCCCTGAAGCCAGTGCTGCTGAAACACCTCTGTCTGATGGTGAAAGGCAAACTTATTAAACATGTTGCTATAGACTGCCATTATTTCTACAAAACAGGCAGTGAGCTGAGAGTAAACAGTTACCATAACAGTTGGAAAATAGAGTCCCTACATTCATATAAATTCGCCATCAGAGCTGGACTTTTACTGACATTTGACAAAAAAATAGAATCAGATCAGCAAATGGTGATGTGCAGGTTAGTAGTTAGTAAGTGCACATATCTAAAAGAAAAAAAAGGGATACTGGGGAAACGGTCTGTGTTGCGTTCATTCGTTTTTATGTTTCGAAAATAAAAAACAAAATGATGAAAACATTTAAAACATTTTTTTCCTCATTTCGTTTCTTGCCATTTTTTGAGTTATTTGGGTAAGTAAAATTGATCGGCTACCAGCAAATAATCCATTAGTAGATTCATCCAACAGTCTGGCTTCGCTCCGAGAAGTTCATATGGATCGCTACCTGCTTTTCAAAAGCAATGAGGGTAGCAGGAAATGGGAGTCTAACACATGTCCTCGTCTTAACGATGTTATGCCATGCAGGACATCTTCACACGCTCGTTGCAGAACCACCTGGGAGGTGGTAGCTCAGTGGTTAAGGCATTGGGCTTTGGATCAGAAGATCACAGGTTCAAATCCCACCACCACCAAGCTGCCACTGCTGGGCCCTTGAGCAAAAGCCCTAAAAAAAAAAAAAAAAACACCTCCCCTGCTCAGTTGTAAGTCGCTCTGGATAAGGGCGTCTTCCAAATGCCGCAAATGTAAATGTAAATGTAAACCCCCTCACCATTTTCTATTAGATTGTCTGCGATCTCTGAATATGTTATCTCATATCAGAAAAATCACCCTAAGGTCCATTTGGCTCCCAGGATAGGATGATAGATTGGAAATATTCTGTACTAAAGAGCACTGATCATATTTGGTATTGTAAGATTGGGGTTACTACACTGTGTGATCAAGAGTTCATTTTAAAAGTAATTTTCTCTTTTTCTTGTGTGTTCAGAAACAAGAGAAAGCTGTTACTTCCTTTTTCTGCTTTACTATTAAATGATAATAAAAAAAAGAAACAAAAAGGCACATAATTCATACTTTGAGTTTGAATTAAAAAACAAACAAACAGATGAACGCAACGTACGCAGACCGTAAAGGAAAATAAATATATTGGGGGAAAAAAAGTGTAAATGTGGTAAAAGAAAATTAAAAAAATATGGTACAAAACATTTTTGGGGGTGTTTTGCAAATACATAATTTGTATTAATCCAGTACATAATTTAAAAAAAATTGTAGGGGAAAAAAAAAAAATGCAAATTTTGTTAATAAATAATTAATAAATAGGACATAAAATGAAAAAATTATTTAAAAAAAGCACACCTTTAAAAACCACTGCAAACAAATGAAAGACCTTGTAGTAGCCATATCTGACCACCAGTCTTTAAAGCTGCCAGTAGAATCTTTGTCCATCTGGATAAACCTGGTAATATATTCAAAACTGTATACACCGTGTTAAAAGTGTGGAAACACCTGATCTTTTATGGTTTCTGAGACACATGCATGTTCCTTTTGTTTTTATGCAACAAACTGGGGAAAAGTGCAAATACACACAAAAAGTGCACAGTGACTGAAAAGAAAGTTGATTGGACAAATGAGATCAAAGGTGACATTTTTGGCTCTGATAGAACAACATGCAAGAGAAAAGATGTAAGCAGACCAGCATCACACCCATATTCAAACATGGAGGTGAACACTTCATGAAATAGAATGGAATAAAAGGAACACTGAACCAACAAGGCTACCATCCCATACTTCAACGCCATGCAATTCCGTCTGAACTGAAGCTAAGACGATGACCCAAAGCATGCGTCTCCATCTCCAAGTAATCTCCAAGTGCGTAAAGCTGTTATTCACGTTGAGGGAGGTTTAGAAAGCTTAACATCTGTACATTTGTTTGGTCAAAGTTAATCTTCATAATGCTAAATGAACTATTCTGTAGCATAGAAACAAAAGGAAGATGCATGTGTCTCTCAAAAACCTAAGTGCAATCCAATTTTTTCGACAGACTCTGTAGTTTTACAGCAAACCTGATTAAAATGACTAAAGACCCATATACCGAGTCAATAAGCCACGAAGAGGCTGGGTTTTTACAATGGCTTCAGACTGTAATGTTTTGCAATCTTCGTGGTCGTATTTCAGCTCTGTGACAGTCACACTCTACAGACAATAAAGACAATAATTTTGGGAATTCACCAGGTCATGGGATCGACAGATCAGATCCGGGATGTGGAGGAGGAACGGGGCTGCGTGCTTTAGTGTTTACTCCGTTTTATCACAAACAATTCACCTACAGTGATAAAAAGACTGACGGTTAAAAGAAAAGACTATTACTGATTATTGATTATCGACAGAATATTCAAAAGAGCTTTTTTTTAACAAGCACTTATTGCTATGATGGTCAGAAGTCCAACACGCAGGCTGTATATTTCCTTACCCGAGCTTTGTTCTGGAAATATTTTATTATATGTATTATGTATTAGTTTTCCAAAATGTTGCGCTGAGTATGCAATAGCGAGAGATATACACGCCAAGACTGGCAGCTGCCCCAGGTCCTACAACAGGTAATACTACAACAGGGATACGCAAAGAGCTCATGGTAATTACTAGCCTGCCGTCATGAGTTCTCTTGGTAATACGATAAAACAAAATCCACAATAAAAATTAAACTGCTGAGCAACATCGCTAGCTTCCTGCTTACAGAACAAAAACATGTCTTAGAAGACAGAAAATTCTCTCTCTCATTCTCACCTCGAAGTTTTATGCCGAACATCATGCTTCTTTGCACTCACAGCATGAGGCTTTATATATATACAATAAACAAAATTATAAACGCAACACTTTTGTTTTTGCCCCCATTTTTCATGAGCTGATCTCAAAGATCTAAGACTTTTTCTATGTACACAAAAGGCCTATTTCTCTCAAATATTGTTTACAAATCTGTGTAAATCTGTGTTAGTGAGCACTTTTCCTTTGCCAAGAGAATCCATCCACCTCAGTGGTGTGGCAGATCAAGATGCTGATTAAACAGCATGATTATTGCACAGGTGTGCTTTAGGCTGGCCACAATAAAAGACAACTTTAAAATGTGCAGTTTTATCACAAAGCACAGAGTGTGCGGTTGGCATCCTGTTGCCTGGGTTCGTTTCTATACCATAAGCCGTCTCCAAAGGCAGTACATCCAACCGCAGTCCACGTGTAAGCACACCAGCCCAGGACCTCCACATCCAGCATCTTCACCTCGAAGATTGTCTGAGACCAGCTGCTGCAACAATCCGTTTGCATAACCAAAGAATTTCTGTGCAAACCGTCAGAAAGCGTCTCAGGGAACCTCATCTGCATGCTCGTCGTCCTCATCGGGGTTTCGACCTGACTGCAGTTCGTCGTCATAACCGACTTGAGTGGGCAAATGCTCACATTCGATGCCGTCTGGTATTTGAGAGAAATCGCCTTTTGTGTACATAAAAAAAAGTCTTAGATCTTTAAGTTCAGCTCATGAAAAATGGGGGCAAAAACAAAAGTGTTGCGTTTATGATTTTGTTCAGTGTATTATATATATATATACACACACACACACACACACACACACACACACACACACACACACACACACACACACACACAGTGGGACCTCGGTTTGCAAATGCAATTCATTCCAGATCAGTATAATCAAACTAAATCATACATATAACGAAGGGGATTTCCCCATAAGAAATAATTGTCAAAATTGGATAACGCGTTCCAGGACCCAGAAAATATTCATATAAAATTAAAAATACATTACAATATACAGTAATACGGTATAATGCATTTATAAGTGATTTGTTTTATTACTGTATATTGTAACATTAAAAATCTAATGAAACAAAGAACCAACGTACCAGCGCGATGTCCGTATACGGGACAAGTGTATCTCAAGTGTATCCGCCGATCGGTCGGAGTGACTTTGTATTGAGTTGCAGTGATTCTTCCCTTTAAGGGTACAAATGGACCTGAACCACACCATCACACCGATGTAACATGGGTAAATATTTTCCCCTCGATCGGTCATCCATCTGTGGTTACTACTACAATAAGCCTAGTGACTATTTTAGCTTTTCAGCTATACAACTGTTAATCTCATTCACTTAATTGTTTGTATACGCAGCATTCCAAGAGTGCTGGGACATTTGCGATTCAATGGAAAAAAAAAAATTATGCTATGCAATTTAATATGGTACAGATAGTCCGCTTTAATTCCTTTGGTTCAGACAGACGGCAAATCATCAATTTACTTAAGTGCCTTCTGACTTCTAAAGCATGGCCCCTTTCACAAACAGACCTTTCGAGTGCGATAAAGAAAAAAAATTAAAGAAAGAAAAAGAGGAAATAAAAACAGACGTTCTTTCTCTGTTCTGTGTGCAGAAAGTTACAGCTCTACCTCTGCCATGTTAATCTGTATTCTATGTGACTCTCAGGATGCGCCTCGTCTCCGCAGTGTTGCGATACGTCATGTTCACGTGGCAGCGGTGGTGCTGAGAAAACATGCTTGAGAAGCAGTTTTTTTTTTTACTAATGTAAATAGGTTAAAAACTATAAATTGCGGATGCAAACGCCAAATAGTAGTCAATGCGCAAAAGAACACTTTTCTGTATGCTGAATCATTTCCTCCTTCAAGATGCAAAGTGAATGATTAAGTAGCGTCTAAAACTCGAAAGAAAGAAAAACGACCCTCTTATTGTACCACGCAAATCACATCTTTTTGCATTCACCACAGTTCAGAGTTCAGCTCTCTTACAGTCGTGTAAAAAAGTACACTCTCTTAGAATTCAATGGCCTTACATACAAGGACACAATAAAACAGATCAGAGGATTATTTAAATACAATCTCAGATAAACACCACAACATATTACACTGTGAAAAACTAAGTACAGCTACACTGCTTCCATAGGAGTTAACAGGCTAAATAGCAGTCATGTAATGCTAATCAGATGCCCCCTAATTAATTGATCAGCGTTAACACAGTGCCAAGGAGGAACAACATCAGCAATGATCTTAAAGAAACGACTCTTCCTGTCCATCAATCCGGGAAGGGTAAGAAGGCCATTTTCAATCTAAATGCCATCATTCAAAAGTGAGGACGAGTGGAAAACTTTCTAGATAGTTACCAATCATAACAAGGGTGGACTTTCCAGTAAATTTACCCCAAGATCAGACAGTGCAATGCGCCGTGTAACTGCAAAAAACCCGAAAGTTACATCCCAGACTCTATAGGCCTGTTCGCACATTAAATGTGAAAGTTCATGATCCAGTAACATTAGAAAAATCACCAAATATGTTTTGTTTGGAAGCGTTGCCAGGAGAAAGACTTTTCTTTAAAAAATAATAATAAATAAATAAATAAATAAAAAATAAATAAAACATTGCTCATGACCAAACAAGACTTCTCTTCTGAAAAAGAACAGACTTAAGGTGTTGCATGGGCCCAGTCAAATGGCCCAATATCAGCAGTGCTGGTATTCAAGTCCAACAGCAGTCGGCAATATTGCAGAACTATTTCAGTTATTATTTGTACCATGTTTTAACATTATGATGATGATTACTAGTCACAGAGTGAATTAACCAGGATAAAAGCCAAATTCCAGAACAAAATGTGTGATGGTGTATTGTCTGTACACTGAATGCACAGTAATATAATAAAACTCAAAAACGTTTGGAGCTGTTTTAGGCTGGGTAAATAATGTACAACACAAACTGTCCATTCTTCAAAGTGAGCTTCATATAAGAGGTATATTTTTCTTATTTACAGCATCCATGCCAAATTTCCAGCTCACTGGATGAGGCAAGGTTATATCGATGAATAGGAATAGTAAGTCACAATTAAGTCACTTAACAAACTCCTGCTTCAATGTGAACATTTAACATGTTAGTTCTCACTCTCCAGTGTTCTGTATGGTTTAAAGACTACAATCACACTCTTGATATCACCCAAATGAGGATGGGTTCCCCTTTTGAGTCTGGTTCCTCTCAAGGTTTCTTCCTCATAACATCTAAGGGAGTTTTTCCTTGCCACAGTCACCACGGCTGCTGATCAGAGACAAATCCACTCGTTCACATTAACTGTTAAATTCTGTAAAGCTGCTTTCAGACAATGTCTGTTGTGAAAAGCGCTATAGAAATAAACTTGACTTGACTAGAAGCAGAAGGCCATCAAGGACCATTTCGGGCGAAAGGTGTTTGTGACCATAATTACAATCCAAACAATAATATCACCCTAATTGTTGACCTGTAACAACACCCAGCAAAAGTCTCTGCGACCGTGGTCACCACTATACTATTTTTCCCCGAGTCCAGGAACTGTCCAGGGTACTTTATGATGCAGATGAACCCAAAGTACATAATGTATTCATTTAGTCTCTGCTACACTGTTAACTACACTATATGCTACACTATAAACGATCTATAGAAGATCTGCAATGTCCTCCTTTTTTCTATTGGACCCAAAGTCACTACCAAAAAATGATTTTACGGCGTGCGAACTGTCACTGACACCGAAATCGGACCAGTACCAACTACTGAATCTAGGTTTAAACAAAATCAACTTTGTTTTAGTGTCTGCAGAAACCTTTCTTGCAGTCACGTGTCTGATGGAGAAAGCTTACTGGCAGCTTCAAAGCACTCGAATGATTGACTAGGTGCAGCTTACTTTGTTGAATGGGTATCATTTCATCAGAAGCCACTCCAGGAGCAACAATGTTGGGATGCACGACCACGACGTTGAAAGGCAGACCGGCGTGATCGCAGCTGCCCTCGGAGTCGTCGTCTTCGCGTGGGAAGCCGTCCTCCGAGACACGACCCCCGAAGGCCCCTTCAGGCGACTCCACTTTAATGTGCATGGGAGGCGAGCGCTCGTACAGCAACCCGCCCTCCTCATAATATTCACTCATGGGTCACAGGCAGTGGAGCGCCATTCACACACTTAGTCATGACTGGGGTTCACCCAGCGTGCACAGGGCATGGCACGCCCCAATGCTCCTACCTTGGGTGACAACGCTATGGAAGTGAAGCCGAAGAGAAAACTGTTCCCTGATATACAGGACAGGTTGTCTTTCAACATAAGTGGACCAATTGTAAATGCACAGACATACTAGAAAAATATATATTAGACTGGAAAAATCAGTGCGATCCTCTCTCAGAACTCATACGAATTAATATTTCATTTTTTAACATTAAAAAAATGTTATTTAAAAAATAGGCATGTGATATAATGGACAGATCTGATGGAAACCGGATCTGGAAATAAGGAGTAAAATATTAGCTCATAAACCAAAATATACATAAATAAAATAAATAAAAAATCAGAACTAACAAACAGCAAAAATCAGCCTGAGAAACACTTCAAAACGGAATCAAATCAATGCCAGTGTTGAATCTGTCGCATCACTGCTCATTTATTCTGCACCAAGATCCGCAATGCATGGACATCCGGTATACAGGAGCTAAGCTCACTGCTAGCTAGCGACCGTAGCAGAGCTTGTACTTGCCAAATGAACACCGCTGACTGGCTACAATCCCTTACTGTCTGGATAAGCGAGGTCGTCTCTCACTTCCGTGCCGATAGTTCATAACTCACAGAATGTATTTGGTTTTAAATTCTACCTTAAAAACGCAAAGTCTATGTTGAAAATCGTTTGGGGCTCTAAATGTACACAGACGGAGAGCTGTCGCTGGAATATGACGTCACGCCGGCCCTGACAGCTCGTCGGAAAAATGAGTTAGTAATAAATTAGATCACACATTTGCTAAAAAAAATAAAAAAATATATATAAATAGTTCAATATTTCAGAACGGCCTATCTAAAATTTTCTATTCTTCCCAAGGCAAAAAAATTATAATAAAATTCAATTTAAAATAATAAATAATGTATATAAGTTCAATACAAAATTACATTTTAAAAATGTGCCTTTGTTATGTATGCACATGTTTATATAAAGATACAGAAAATATATTTAATAAATGTGATATGTCTCAGTCTTTTTTTGGAAAACATTGCAGAAGTGGATGGTTGAGAGGCGTGAGGTGGTTGAGGAGTGGAATGTGGAAGGGCAGATGGTGGTAGATTTTGCTAAAAGGATGGAAATGGCAGTGGTGAATACGTATTTTAAGAAGAAGGAGGATCATAGGGTGACATATAAGAGTGGAGGAAGGTGCACACAGGGGGACTATGTTCTATGTAGGAAATGCAACCTGAAAGAGATTGCAGACTGTAAGGTGTTGGCAGGGGACAGTGTAGCTAAACAGCATCGGATGGTGGTCTGTAAGATGGTTTTGGAGGTGAAGAAGAAGAGGAAGAGAGTGAAGACTGAAAGAAGAATAAGATGGTGGAAACTGAAGGATGAAGACTGTAGCGAGATTCAGGAAAGAGGTCAGACAGAGGCTCGGTGGTGCTGAAGAGGTGCTGGATGACTGGGTAACTACTGCAGAAGTGATAAGAGAGACAGCTAGAAAGGTACTTGGTGCGACATCTGGAAATAGAAAGGAAGACAAAGAGACGTGGTGGTGGAATGAGGAAGTGCAGGACAGCATAAGGAGAACGAGGTTGGCAAAACAGAATTGGGATCGACAGAGTGATGAGAAAAGTAGGTAGGAGTACAAGGAGATGCAGCAGCAGGTAAAGAGTGATGTGGCGAAAGCCAAGGAAAAGGCATATGAGGAGCTGTATGAGAAGTTGGAAACTTAGAAAGGAGAAAAGGATTTGTACCGATTGGCCAGGCAGAGAGACTGAGCTGGGAAGGATGTGATGCAAGTTAGAGAGATTAAGGATACAGATGGAAATGTGTTGACTAGTGAGGAGATGTGTTGAGAAGATGGAGGGAGTATTTTGAGCAGCTGATGAACGAGGAAAATGAGAGAGAGAAAAGATTGGATGGTGTGGAGATGTGAAGCAGGAAGTGGATAGAATTAGTAAAAAGGAAGTGAGAGCAGCGATTAAGAGGATGAAGAGTGGAAAGTCGGTTGGACCAGATGACATACCGGTAGAAGCATGGAGATGTTTAGGAGAGATGCAGTAGAGTTTTTAACAAGATTCTTGAAGGTGGGAGGATGCCTGAGGAATGGAGAAGGAGTGTGCTGGTACCGAACTTTAAGAATAGGGGAGATGTGCAGACCTGCAGTAACTAATAATAAAATAAAGGTGATCAGTCACACCATGAAGTTATGGGAAAGAGTAGTGAAAGCCAGGCTGAGAGAAGAGGTGACCATCTGTGAGCAACAGTATGGGTTCATGCCGAAGAAGAGCACCACAGATGCATTATTTGCTTTGAGAATGTCGATGAAGAAGTATAGAGAAGGACAGAAGGAGTTGCATTGTGTATTTGTGTATTTAAAGAAAGCATACGACAGGGTGCGGAGTTGTGGTATTGTATGAGGAAGTGGTGTGGTTGAAGGTGGAGGAGTTCAGGTACCTGGGGCCAACAGTGCAAAGTAATGGAGAGTGTGTTAGAGAAGTGAAGAAAAGAGTGCAGGCAGGGTGGAGTGGGTGGAGAAGAGTGATAGCAGAAGTGATTTGTGATAGAAGAGTATCTGTGACAGTGAAAGGGAAAGTTTATAGGACTGTGGTGAGACCTGCGATGTTGTATGGTTTAGAGACAGTGGCATTGAGTAAAAGACAGGAGGTGGAGCTGGAGGTAGCAGAGCTGAAGATGTTGAGGTTTTCGTTGGGAGTGACGAGGATGGACAGGATTAGAAATAAGTTTATTAGAGGGATCAGCGCATGTAAGACATTTTGGAGACAAGGTGAGGGAGGCGAGATTGAGATGGTTTGGACATGGGGTATATCCCCATGAGGACAGAGGAGAGACATGGGGTATATCCCCATGAGGACAGAGGAGAGACATGGGGTATATCTGTAGGAGAATGCTGAGGATGGAGCCACCCGCAAAACAGGAAGACCAAGGAGGAGGTTTATGGATGTGGTGAGGAAAAACATACAGGTAGTCGGGGTGAAAGAGGCAGATGTGGAGGACAGGGGGGTATGAAAACGCATGATCCGTTGTGGCGACCCCTATTGGGAGAAGCCTAAAGAAGAAGAAGAAGAAGAAGCTATTTAATACCTTATACATAAATGTCGATATTTGAAATCTCCTCCCTTGTTTATTCGTTTTTAAAAATGATCTAAAATATTTCTTAGATGCCCTTAGTAAAATTAGATTTCCAAAGGTAAAACTGTTTAGTTTGTTTGTATTATATAATTTGTTGTAATTATATTTTGTTTATATGCTGTTATATTTTCTTTTTGTTCCTGTTTTTATCTTTTCATATTTGATTATGATTCTTGGAATATTTTTATTATGTATCCAGAAATTAATATGGTTCTTTAGTGTTGAGCCTTTCATACCAGATTCTTTGAAAGTATTTAGACTTTCTACTCAATAAAAAATAAATAAAAGAAAAATGTTTTAGTACCAGACCCATATGTTCTGGTTTATCTAATTATCAATAACATAATTTTGTTTTATAATGTATTATATAAATTTATTCCTTGATATCCTACTTCTGTATGTAATTAATATATATACGTATAAATAATAATAAAAAAAATCTCTCTCTCATTAATAAAACTTTATATTTTTTATTAAATATTATAACGTCTAAAAGTAAAATAGAATAAATCAAATTAACACAAAGTACAAAACCTGTGCTGTGACTGCAGTAAAATTATACCTGTCTGTGATGCAGCACTCGGTTATACTGCGTATCTGTATAATACCAATGGTTTCCTATAGCCTATATACACAAAAGTGAGTACACACCTCACATTTCAGCAACCATTCCAGCATTACGGACATTGTACTATAGTACAGATTTACTGTCTTCTACTGTCTACTGCTCCCCTTGAAAATATATACTAAATATATATTTATAATAAAAAATCTTTCCTTTTGTTTTAATTTACTCTATTTACTTCTCGTTTTTTGTTTTAGTGCTCGGTTAAAATGATCAATTTTGAATTTCTTAATGAATATATTCGTGTTTTTTTTTTTTTTTCAAGAAATGTTATACATAAATCTTATATCAAATCATATTAAGTTAAAATAATATATATGAATGCAACATTTTACATAATTATTTAAATCCTAGTTCCCTTTCCCAAAAGAACAGACCTATAACCAAAAATAAAACTTTTTTCCATTGACAGGTGTTAATTCCCACACAAGCCATGTTCCAGGGCTCTTTTCAGTAAATGAATGTGATAACTCATTATTTTTTCCAGTCGTGCTTCAACCTTGAAGTCGAACGGTAAATAGATGAGTAAATAAAAAAAAAAAAACTATATTTCATTCTGGAGTTATTAGTGTTTAAGTTAGTAAATAATGCACAATGCGTTATAACGAAAAAGTAGCTCTTCTGCAAGTGCGTTGTAAAATAATTAATGAAAAGAATAATTATTATTATTTCACTTTATATCACACCATACTGCACATGGACACTTTAAGGACAATCACACAATCACTTTAATTTGTACTGTCAATATCTGCCATACTCCTCCATATACAGTGCCCTCCACAATTATTGGCACCCCTGTTTAAGATGTGGTCGTGGACTTCTAAAAATTCTCCTTTTTTTAAAAACAACATAGAACCCAAATGCAAAAAAATAGAAAAATCCAACCTTTCATTTAAGTACATAACTTTGGTGGTAAAAAAATCACACATTTAGAAAAAGAAAAAAAAACTTGAAATCATGTGTGCCACAATTATTGGCACCCCTGATGTTAATACTTTGTACAACCTCCTTTTGCCAACAAGACAGCACTTAATCTCCTCCTATAACATTTCACAAGATTGGAGAACACAGAGAGAGGGATTTTTGACCATTCTTCTTTGCACAATCTTTCTAGATCATCCAGTGTCCTGGGTCCTCTCTTATGCACTCTTCTCTTTAGCTCGCCCCACAGGTTTTCGATTGGGTTGAGGTCTGGGGACTGAGATGGCCATGGGAGGACCTTGAGTTTGTGACTGCTGAACCACTTTTGTGTAGATTTTGCCACATGTTTTGGATCATTATCCTGCTGAAAGACCCAATGACGACCCATCTTCAGCTTTCTGGCAGAGGCCATCAGGTTTTTATTTAAAATATCCTGGTACTTCAAAGCGTTCATAATGCCATGCACCCTAACAAGGTTCCCAGGGCCTTTGGAAGAGAAACAGGCCCACAGCATCACAGATCCTCCACCATACTTCACGTGGGCATGAGGTGCTTTTCGGCATACTCATCTTTTGTTTTACGCCAGACCCACTTAGAGTGTTTGTTGCCAAAAAGCTCAATCTTAGTCTCATCTGACCAAAGCACACGATCCCAGTTGAAGTCCCAGTACCGCTTAGCAAACTCCAGATGTTTACGTTTGTGAGTGTTAGTGAGAAAAGGCTTTTTCCTTGCATGCCTCCCAAACAGCTTGTTGGCATGTAGAGAGCGTCTGATGGTTGTTTTGGAGACTCTGTGACCCCAAGATGCCACTCTTTGATGCAATTCTGTGACGGTGAGCTTGGGAATTTTTTTTACTTCTCTTACCATCCTCCTCACTGTGCGTTGTGGCAAGATAAACTTGGGACCTCTTCCAGCCTTGTTTGTCACTGTTCCAGTTGTTTTAAACTTCTTAATGATTCCTCTGACTGTAGATACCGGCAAGTTAAGGCGAGTGGCTATTTTCTTGTAGCCATTGCCTGACTTATGAAGGTCGACACACATCTGCCTTACTTGAATGGTGTGTTCTCTTGTCTTTGCCATGTTGACAAATGGGTAAGAGAATTAGGCCTCTGTGTCACGTCATATTTATACCCCAGGGAAACAGGAAATCATGAATTACTAATTAAAAGTCCCTAGATACCCTGACCAACCTTAGCAACTACAGAAAAATATATATAAAAAAAAAACAATTAAATTTTTCAGAGGAATTGTTAGGGGTGCCAATAATTGTGGCACACATGATTGTGGCACACATGGACAAGTTTTTTTTTTTTTTTCTAAATGTGTAATTTTTTTACCACCAAAGTAATGTACTTAAATGAAAGGTTGGATTTTTCTCTTTTTTTGCATTTGGGTTCTATGTTGTTTTAAAAAAAGGAGAATTTTTAGAAGTCCACGACCACATCTTAAACAGGGGTGCCAATAATTGTGGAGGGCACTGTGTATATACACATATTTCTATAGTTTATACTTTTTATTTATCTACTTTATTTTGTATTATTTTTATATCCTTAAACTCTATTTCTTTTGTACTTAACACTCATGACTTTAGGCACTGTAACGTTTTTCTTCAATGTAATAGTATGTAATACAACCTCAACACAATCAGATCCATTGCTTTCATTGTAATTTAAGTATACTATCTTAAAAATGTAAATATTAATTGAAATAAAAGAATCATAATATATCGTGATATTTAGCCTTGAGATAGTCAATAGTAGGCCATCTGCGTATTCCCAGGCAGACTAATCATTAATCTGTGGATGTAAATAATTCTAAGATAAGCAAAGAATATAAAAGCAACGTTTACCATGTACTTTAAACACGTTCAGCTTTGACTCCAATTATGAAGTGGATTATTTTACTTTCTTTGTTTGCAGTGGCATGTAGGTTCTTATTGTGTATTTCTGCTTATATATATATATATATTTTTTTTTTTTATATATATATATATTATATATATATATATATATATAATGTATTCGGTTTCATGCTCTGGTTTAAGTGTGTGTTTAGGGCATATTTGTGTATGTACAATGATTGTCTTTTCTGCTCTCCACTATAAAGTCACTGCCCCTTTCGAGGAGGAGGATAAAATCGTTGGAGGTTATGAGTGCAGAAAGAATGGGGTTCCCTATCAGGTGTCACTGAATGCTGGCTATCACTTTTGTGGAGGCTCTCTGATTAGCAATCTGTGGGTCGTGTCAGCTGCTCATTGTTATAAGTCGTAAGTACAGTTTCTCTTACTCTGTCTCACTGTTCCAAAATATGTTACCTGCTCTGGGATGCAGTAAATCCTGAGCTTAGTATAGAGTCCATATAACAGAGAGTGTACAGGATTACTGAGTCTCTTGGGTGCTTTTCAATAGGCGTATTGAAGTACGTTTGGGTGAGCACAACATTGATGCCAACGAAGGAACCGAGCAGTTCATTAGCTCAGCAACGGTCATCAAACATTCAAGTTACAGCGGCAGCACTCTCAACAATGACATCATGCTCATCAAGCTCAGCCGGGCTGCCACCCTGAACAGCTATGTGAAAACTGTGGCTTTGCCATCCAGCTGTGCTTCTGCTGGTACAAAATGCCTCATCTCTGGATGGGGAAACACTCTCAGCAGTGGCAGTAAGTACTCAATTATACTTCTATTTGGATGATACAGAACTTTGAATGTCAGTGTTTTTCCTCAAATGCCGTAAACGATAGTAAGTTGTCCAAACACAGTTCAGTATGGACTCATAGTCAGCAGAGTGCACATGCTGACCCCAGTCCACTGCCCAAAGCTTATATAGTAGGCACATCAGAACTAAACCGTAGTACAATGGAAGAAGGTGTTGATAAACAGGTTTGCTTACCTTGGGAAGAGGTGGTACCAGGAAGCACTACGGGATGAAGGCTGCCTTCCTGGCAGAGGCATGGTGATGCTCTGGGCAATGAACTATTGGAAAGTTTGGGTTCTGGAATTCATGTGGATGTTACTAAGGCACGTACCACCTGCCTAAATTTAGTCGCAGACCAAGTAACACCCCTTCTTAGCAATGGTATTACCTAATGTCAGCAGCCTCGTTTAGCAGGATAATGATCCCAGGCAAACTGCAAAAAGGGTTCAGGAACCTGACAAACTGAACCTTCATCTCCATTCTGATCGAGCACCTGTTTGGAACAAATCTAATTCAGGCCCCACCTTTAAACAGGATTTAAAAGACTTCTTGATGTTAGATACCACAGCACACCTTCAGGGATGAGTCCAGACCTCAACAAGACAGAGCTGTTTGGAAGACACAACATAGACCTATACAATATTAGACTTGTGTTTGAATGGTATTAGGGTTTAAATTAAATACTAAAATTAAAAGATAGAATAAGAATGAGCATATGTAAACACCTCACTGTTCATTTCATATGTGTTACAATAACAGAGTCAACAAGGAATACTACATTGCAACCCTGGACTTATTCGGAAAGAATAATCATTGCACTTTACATACCCTGTATAAAGCTGTGTAGCTAATGTCTATCAATTTGATTTTCCTAGGTTTTATATTTTTCTCATATATATATATCTCTATATTTTTTTTTTTAGCAGCAGCAGCTCACCATGACATATTCCTTGCAATTTAAGATGATTCCTACTCTGATGACTGTAAACAGCTTACCAAAATAGCTCATTGTGTACACTGTACATTATGCAGATAGCAATGACATCAACAGTTGCTCATGTTTCTTTTAAAAGCAAACTACCCTTCCAATCTGAGGTGCTTGGATGCACCAATCCTGAGTGACACCAGTTGCAGAAATGCTTACCCTGGTCAGATCACTTCCAACATGTTCTGTGCTGGCTTCCTCGAGGGAGGCAAAGACTCTTGCCAGGTAATGAGATCATGGCTTGAACAAGAAATTTATATTCATTTAAAAATACAATAAATACATTTACTCTTAATAGTATTAACCTCTATTGTGGCATCATTAATCACTTATCTTTTCCTTTTCTGTCTCTTCCCTCCCAATTTTTAGGGAGATTCTGGTGGTCCAGTCGTGTGCAACGGTCAGCTGCAGGGTATCGTGTCCTGGGGTTATGGCTGCGCTCTCAAGAACAAGCCCGGTGTCTACGCTAAAGTCTGCAACTACACTGCCTGGATCAGGGACACCATGAACCGATATTAATTTCTTCAGTTGGTGCATTTTTTTACATTTTAGTGCTCATTACAACAATAGAAAAATGTCTAAATAAACTAAAACCTTTTACCTCTGCAACAGAAAAAAAGAGAGATTTCTTTTGATCTCAGCCCATGTCTCCATGAGAAAATGTGAACAATACATTATAGAGAGGAGGTTAGGCCTAGACCACCCTTAATAAAAGCAAACCTAAAAAATAAAAATGTAAAAAAGTATTGCAGTCCAGCCATACTAAAATAGCATTACCTGTTGAAATAAAGTAAATAAAAAAAGTAACATACACACACACACACACACACACACACACACACACACACACACACACACACACACACACACACACACAGAAGTGGCAAAAGTACACACATCCTTCACTTAAGTAGAAGTACAGATGTTTTAAAGACTGGTAAAAGTTGAAGTACTGACTAGACTTTTTTTTTTTGTTCAAGTTAAAGTAAAGAAGTTTGGTCTCTGACATGTACTTAAGTAAAAAGTAGCCATTACTACTACCTGTCTACTACCTCACTGGTAACTGGACCTCACATCATTTTGACATTACAGCTGCCAATCTAGTATAATAGTTAATCACGATTAATCGCACATTTTTTTATCTCTTCTAAATGTACCTTAAATTCATACGTTTCTAATTTTTAATACGTGAATTAACCAGTCTACGTCTGTGGTGCGTGAGAGCAGGAAATGATACACCAGTGGTAGGTTGAAAAAGCTGTGCAATTACAGGAAATAGGTTGATGGGCTGAAAACAGTGAAGGCACCACCATGTCACCAAATAGATTAAGAGTCTGGTTTGAAAATGTAAGAAGTAGAAAGTACAGATATTTGTTTAAAAAAATGTCATGAGTGAAAGTTAAATGTTGTCCAAAAAATAAATAGTGAAGTATTGATACAAAAAAATAAATAAATAAAGATAATTAAATAATTAATTAATAATTAATTTGCTCTAGTTCACTGCGCATCATGTAGACTCGTTACGGTCGACGACTAGCTAGCGGCGGCTCTCCTCCGTTTAGATATTTAGACAAATTTTACTTTGTTCGTTCGTATCCACAAAAGTTCCTAAAGTGAATGTTCATAAAGTGGGGAGCGTCTGTGTGTGTGTGTGTGTGTGTGTGTGTGTATATATATATATATATATATATATATATATATTACATATATATACACACACACACACACACACACACACACACACACATATATATATACACACACAAAAAATCTGAAAGATGACTGGGATCACAGCAATGTGCTTCTCTTACATTTTGCTTGCATAACTGAATTTTTTTTTTTTTTTTTTTAACACTGTACCTTTAGTCATTATACATCAAACCTTGTAACAGAGATCTGAACAGGAGGATGCAAGCTTGAAGTGGTGATGAAATATAAAACTGATCAAATCTATGTTTCTACACAATCTTTAAAAGACTGACTAATAAGGGGTGCTGCTCGATTTTTGCAAGTATCATTCCTTTCATTGTTCACACTGACCAGTGGTCTGACTTCAAAGTCAAGTGACTAATCTATGTAAGTAGCAAACATGAACATCTTCCCAGACCAGTGGAGGTTATTATAACAGCAAACTGGGACCAAATGTGGAATGGGATGTTCAAAAAGCACAGACCAATCAATTCAGCTTCTGTAATCTGTGAAGATTCTGGTCCCTAAGCTGAGGAGCAGCTGGCCAATGCTTCCAACTTGCATCCCACTAAACTGCTTCTTCTTTTTTGAAGTTTTATTGACTTATTTTTAAAACATGCATGCAGAGAAAATAACAATTTAGGTATAAAAAAAAGTACAGGGATATTAAATTAAAAATCTATACAAACCATGATATACAAAATATAATGGAAAAAAAAAACTCTTCTGCGTATGGAGCCTTCCTAAAACCACCGTGTTGAAATAGACGACTTTTTTTTTTTCCAAACCAGGTTTAATCACAAAATTGTACAGCAGTTTTGAACAGCAAACTAAACTAGTTGGATGTTTCAGATAGTCCAGATCACTTTTTTAATGCTCCACTCAACTACATAGTTAAGTGCTAAATATAAAGCTTTAACAAACCCAAAAGAAATAATATTTCACCGATGACATCCGACTGCCGAAAATACTTCCGACACTCACTGGATTAAATGTGTGTCAGTGTTTCTACGAGGAGAACGCTATTCACATTCAAACCATGACAAATTGTGCACTTCAACATCTCATAGTTTCTATGAGTTTCAGAGTAAAAAAATCTCCCATGCAGTGCTCGTGGGGTGTGTTTTCAAAAGTTCTCTTCAGAAAAATAAAAAAACCATAAATTAATAAAAAAAAGTATGATGGGAATTCTTATATAAACCGCATCGTCTTTATATCTCTCCTCTGGCATGTTTCAAGTAATGTTCATGCAATGCTGGAAGCAAAGCGAAACAAGCACCGCAGTCCGTGCACACTAGATGTCCAGCTTTGTGCAGTGAGTTGGACTTTAAAGTAGTCTCACTGTGCGTTTTCTCAGCTTTCACAGAATTCACGCAAGTACACATGGTGCTTTTTATTCCTTTTTTTTCTAAACGCGGGGGCTTGGAATCTGCGATGAGTGGCGAAGTCGTTGCGTTTTGTGCGTCACGGATATCCGTTCCCTGCTGGGTTTGTGTTTGAAATGAAACGGGAGGAATGGAAGGGAAGCGATGAGTATGAATGAGATCTTGACATGGTTCCGAATTGTTCTGATGAGATGTAGAAATGCTAATGAGGAGGTTGTTTTGGTCTGATGGAGAGTGTTGCCTCTTGTTCGGGTCTTCGTGGCCATTGTTGGTTCGACAGCTCAGGCCTTTAGGTGAATGGCAGAGCTGATGACTGAAAAGTAAATCCAAGGTTTTAAAACTGGCAGCACACTTGCCGCATTCGTAAGGTTTGATCATCGGCTGCACATCGACCACATACGGTATGTCCACCTGCGAGTTTTTAAAACAATGTGTTACTCGATGACGCTTTAGGACTATGGAAGTCGAAAAACCTTTCCCGCAGATGTCGCATAAATGCGGCATGCTCGACCGATGCCATTCCTGTTGGTGGTTCTTTAAACTTGTGGCATTGGAAAAGGTGTGAGGGCAGATGGGGCAAAAGTATGCATTAAGCTCTGGATGCTGTTGCAAGTGCTCCATGTAGATGCTGGCAAAGCGAAATCCCTGACTGCACTTCGGACAAAAGAAGCGTCCTCGTCTTTGCTTGTGCACGCGCTGGTGACGCCAAAAGTTGCTCCAGTTTTCGGAGATTTTCCCGCAGTGTCCGCAGGTGAAGCTTTTCCCCCGAGCATGACTTAGCATGTGGGCTCTCAGTCTTCCGACGTGCCTGAAAAGCCGCCCGCAACGCGGACACAAATACTTCCTTGGGTCCGATTTCTGGTCCAGACTGTTCAACAGAGCTACGATGTATCGTGCTTTAAAAGGCTGACAATGACTAAGGCTGTTCTGAGGCTCGTAAGCAGAGGTAGCGATCACCTTGGAAGGGCAAGCCAGCAGAGAAGGGTACTTCTTGTTTTTTGGATCCAGGAAAAACTCTGACTGGTGTGTTTTCATTTGCTTAGTCTGGTATTCCTGTTTAAGAGACTGAACCAAGCAGGGTATCTGCACTTCGATTGCTGCGAGTTCTGCGTTTTCAGCCTGTGAACCTTCCGCTGTTTCGGGCTCTGTGGTTTTGGTTTCTACCTTGACTGAAGAATGACTATGTGGTTTGACATTTGCATGCCACATCGATAAACAATGTTTCATGTGAGCGTCGAGCTCAGAGCGAAGGCTGTATTTCTGACCGCACCTATCGCAGCAATAGCGGTGACTGTCCGTGTGGGCTTGCACATGAACATCGTACTCATCTCTCGTGCTGAAGCACTTCTTGCAGAGATGACACCTAAAAGTTACCACCCCAGCTATTTCCATTTCTTTCAAAGTAGCATGGGTCTGCCTCTTCCCATCACAGGTATGACCTTTCAGTGTCCCGATCTGTGAAAACTCTTTCCCACATTTGGAACAGAGAAAAGGCTTGATGGACCAGTGCACTCTTTCGTGCACGCGTACCGTGCACGCCTGCGTGAACGCTTTGCCGCACACTCTGCAAGAGTACGGCTTTTCTCCACTGTGAGTCCGAAGATGAATTTTAAGCACCGATTTGTAGGGAAAGACTTTTCCACAGATCGGACATGCCACCGGTTTCCTGCTTCGATTCAGAGACTCGTTGGATTTGGTTGGATGGTCATTTCTAAAAACTGGAGTTATGCACACTGGGTTCTCTCGTGGTGGCGTCACAATCTTGGGCGCAATGGCTTTGTTTAGGGATATGCTGGAGTTTTGCAAAGTTAAACTCTTCGGTGCGTTGTGGATCTTTGTGTGCGAACGAAGGTTGGAAAGCTGAGCGAAGGCTTTACCACAAACCTGGCAACTGAAAGGCTTCTCACCCGTGTGGACACGACGGTGGATTATGTAAGCTGAAGCATGGTTGAAGAGCCGTCCACAGAATTCGCATTTGATGAGCCGTTTTTCCTTGCGTGGGCGGCCACGATATGAGGAGCCATCTCTTTCGAGTGGGTTATAAGCGTTTGCCGCGTTGCTTTCTTTAGGAGGACAATCGGTTATAGTCAAAGGTTTCAGAATGCACTGCTGAACGTTGTGCTTCTGCTCAGCTGTTGAAAGTGGTACACAGATAGCAGATAAGCTAATCGAGGCAGTAGCCACCTCACTTGCTTGTTTGGACCGTTCGATACGTAAAGAGGCTCTCTGAGGCTCTGAACCGTCATGTTCGTGATTGGCGTCATTCATTTTCTCATCTTTTTCCGAACCCTTCTTCAAACTAGACATTCCGTCACAGGAAATACCAGACAGAGACTTGCCATTGGGTGCTTGCATTTCTGTAGGGTCTTGTACAGATTTTGTATGATTATCAAAAGAGTCCTTGTTGTTAACCTCCACTAGACCATCAGGCTGTTTGATGTCTTCTTTGGGAGACATTTTAGACATACAGGTGTCCTCCAAGATTGTGCAGGACTCCTTCATTGTAGAATTGTGGTGTAATTCATCCATTGTGTGACCGTTTCATTAGATCAGTTGTGAAGAGAATTACTTCCATGTGCATTTGTAGCAGGCAGACTAGCTAATTCAGTCATCATGGTAACTAAGCTGCTTTTGAGTAAAAGAGTTGTAAAGCTGTTCAAAATGCCATTGTGCCTTTAACACCGTTTGGTCAGATCTTGAGACGTGCCAACAGAAACGGAAGTGTATCATTGCAGATTTTCTTTTGAGATCCATGCTCTGTTATTGGCCGAGCTCTCCAATCCCAAAAGCCTTTGCATGACGTCCCGTTTTGTCCTTCCATAGATGTAGCACCACCAGGAACCTGTAAAAAGATTAATAATAAGATTTTTAATTAACAAATAAAAACAGAATCTAATTGAAAGTATGCAAGTAAGCTTTTAAAAAAAAAATATATAAATAAACCAGATACAATTATAGATACATTACAGCACAGTGAAGTTATTTCTAGAGTCAGAGCACAGAGTCAGCTGTGATAAAGTATTCTTGAAACACAGTGTGTTAAGGGCCTTTCTCAAGGGGTCCAAGATTTGCAACATTCGGGCCAAAAACAAAAAAACTAAACAATACTGCGATCACCGTTGTAATAAAATACTATTAAACAAATTATCGTGCATAGATTTGAATGGATATGATACATCTTTGCACTTCAGCATCTTTGTTTTTGCCCTGCTGTGAAGTCTGACAGCATTATTAAGGTTGCAAAAGTACAAGAAAAGGGGTAAGAATTAACACGATGCAAGATGATAGAAATTTGTTTTTTTTATCTTTTTTTTTTTTACTTTTAAAATGGCTATCAATGACTCAGTGGTGGACGAAGTGCACAAACCATGTACTTGAGGTAAAGTACTTAAGTACAAATTACTATAATTTCTTATGAGAGAGAGAGAGAGAGAGAGAGAGAGATAATGAGAGTTTGCAGTCTCCAGCCCCATGCTGTTCTTGTGGTATTCTCTCTTATTTCAAAATAAAACTTAAAACTTCACCTGCTACAATATAAATACAATTACTCAATTCATTTAATTAATAATACAATTTGTATCCACTCATAAATAAAAAGGAGCGACTGATTTTAAATGTACGATATTTGATTTTAAAATGTAGCGAAGTTAAAGTAAAATTCTTCCCAAACGGAAATACTTAAGTAAAGAAAAGATACGCAAAAAAGCTACTCAAGTACAGTAACGAATTACATTTACTTCGTTACTTTCCACCACCGCAATGACGTCCAATACTTTTGTTAATTATCTCAAGCTTGACACTTGACACTTTTATATTTTATAATAACTATACCACAGCCAGAACGACTGAAATCCCACGTATCTACATGAAATTTACATGAATAAACACATTTTCAGACAATAAAATGGTTGGTGAGCATTATATATATATATATATATATAAAAAGGTGTTTACAGCATAGTGAACTACTTCCTTCAGAGCACTTATTTGTCTTAAAGAGCTTTTAAATTCACAGATTAGACAATAAGGGCAAACATCAGATGTGAAAAGATGTCTGAAAATGTAGCCTATCCAGAGACTTCCTCCACTCTATTTGAGAGATAATACAGATCCAATACTTCAATAACACCAATTTAATCCATGAACTGTTGCTTGGCATCTATCTATAGTTTGTTATGAGACAACCATATGTTCTTCACTATGCTTGTGTGACAAAAGTAAAGAAATATGACTTTTTTTTAAATCTAATGTTAAATTCAGGACCAGAGACCGACTGATAGTGGATTACCCGATACCAATAGCTAGGTTGGATCGTACTTGCGGATAATCAACCAATAGTTTTTAGAAGTGGATACAAATAAACATGTTTTTATTTTTTTATTTCATGTACTTAATAATTAAAAATTCATTCATTAATTATATTAACAAATATAAAGGAAAATAAGACCTGCATTTAAACTGAATCAGAAAGAAACTATAAAAAAAATAAAAAAATAAAAAACCTTTAAATAAACAGCACATGGAGGCAGTGATTGGCCTCTAGAGGCCGCTCGTGTATTGTATAAAACAGTATGGAAACACAGCCTGGAAAATCGGTATAGATTTTTTGCTGATAGCCAATAATTCCAGCAATCAACTATCTGTGCCGACTAATCAGCAAAACGGATGAATCGATCAACCTCAATGTCTACCCTGGTTGAGATAATTTTCCTACTGCATAATGACAGCTCTAAAAAAAACTCTTTGGAGATTGTAGAAACTAATGGCAGGTACACTTGATATAACCATGTAACCAGCTAACTGTTTATTCCAGTACACCTAAATATTAGCATATTTTGCATTGTGGATAAACGTTGTACTAGCTAAAAAAAACCCAAAAAAAACAAAAGTGGATTCACGTTTATTATTATATTTAGAAAATACCAGTTTTTATGCCGGTCGTATGATTTTATTTTGTTGTCTTTATTCGCCACACCTTAAAGGGTGGTCCGTGAAAATATTGTCTGACATTAAACTGGTCGGTGGCGCAAAAAAGGTTGTGGACCACTGACTTAGTCCTAGACCTAGTGTCTACCAAGAAAGAAGTGGAAAGGTAATGACGCACATTATATAGAAAGTATTGGGACACCTGACCTTTCTATCCATGTGTGCTTCTTACCCAAAATGTCACCACAAAGTTGGAGGCACACAATTGTATAAAGTCTTTCCTTCAGTTATACTAGCAGACCCAAAACTGTCCCAGCACGACAATACCCCTTTACACAAAGATATAGCTCTCATGGTTTGTAGTGAAAGATCCCGAGTGGCCTGAAGACCATTGGGATGAATCGGAACGCTGAATGCACCCCGAACCTCCATACCCTACATCAGTACCTGGCTTTACTAACACCCCTGTATATAAATGAGCACAGATCTCCACAAACACACTCTAGTGGAACATCTTCCCAGAAGAGTGAAGGTGATCTTAAATTGCTTCCTGCACAATATACAGCACTAGCACCCATTATCTTGTACTTCATGAAGTGAGTATATAGAAACTCTGGAATCTTGGGACAGATTCAGTTCGGACTGCTTTCGTTTATCGCCAGTTTGATTCTGCAAGTTTGTGTTACAGAATAAAGCTCTTCTGTGGGATCAGACCAGAAGGTCTAGCCTATATCACTGACCGTTTACAGCCACGGCTCTGTTGCCAATAACAACATCCATTTATTTCAAGTTCGTCTGGATATTTATTTATTCAACTGAATATCGGTATAGTTAATTAGGTTTCACTCAACACAACCCCATTTGCAGTGAAAGCTAAGAAAAAAATGTTGCCGTTTCCTTCGTGTGGTTATTATTTCAGGCAGGTGGTTTTTAAATGTCATTTCTGATAGCCTGTGTAAATAAAAAAAAATATCGATATATCCTGGCCTGTTGCTTGGAAACACTTCCCTTCGCGAATGCAAACGTGCTCGGCTATAATAATCTTTCGTCTCGGACAATGAAAATAATGATTTCTAAGGGTGTAGATGAATGATAATCACAGCCGTGCAATTGATCCCGGTGCGACATGCCCGTGCTTGGCTGTCTTCTAGGTCCAGGATGTGGGCGTTTCCGTCACTGCTGCTTTGTTCACTGTTTGTTAATACATACAAGAACAAAAAGCACACAAATTTCATAAATATCCCAAAATGAACTTGGCCTGCCAAAAAAAAAAAGCCTGAGTCAACCTTTTTTCATAATGATTAAAAATTGACTTCAAAAATAACTTGGTGGTTTTGGCTCTCACACAAGGAATGGTCTCAAGACTGTAAATAAAGCAACCCTGTCATTTGTATATGTTCCTTTATACACTATAAAATGCATATAAAATGATCTAAACTACACAAGCATGTGCGCTGTGTTAAGCAGCTGATTGGAAGAGGTTGATTCTGTTACAGGTGTCTTTTATATACATCATGAGTCGATATTAGGAGTTCTTTCTAAAAGGTACATGACTAATTTGCGTGGGCGGGAGTCAAAATTCTTGCTAATTTGATACAAGATCGAATATTGATTTCGCTGGATCAAATACAAATTCATTTATAACCTTTCTTTAATTTTTTTTTTATGGATTCTTTCAATATTAATATATAAAAATTCACTTCGTTGTAAACTGTTTGTCTGAACCAATGAAATAAAGGCGTAACTATCAGTACAATATTGTATTGCATAGCACAGTTTTTTTTTGCATCTTATTGCTTCGAATCGCATTTTGTTGAATCAAAATAAAATTGGATTGCGCCAAATCGTAACAGAGGTAAATAGTATCGCATCACATCGGTAGCTGCTTCATATGTATCTTTAGCTCTTCGCATCGCCGTCAATTATAAAAATGCATAACTGATAAGATTTGTTTTGCGCATGCGTGGAAACGCGAAAAAAAATATATATATATATCGCTAGCGTTAGCGGCTAACCAGGAAATAGTTGATCACAAATGTTAATAATGATAAACTGCGTTAATAAAAAAATGACAAGCAATTTTAGGTTTTGCATTTCTTCCCCCCTAACCGTACCGAAATTTAACCAAACCGTGAATTTTGAGCACCTTTACACCCCTAATATATAATATTTATTTGACTGTTTTTGTTTAGCAGTTTCTGTTCCTTTTTAGTGCCCACAGCCTATTTATTTATTTTCTGGACATATATTCACATAATTAATCGGTAAACTGCAATTTGTTGCTGTGTACAAAACTATGCAATGACAATAAATATCAATTCATTGCATATGCCACCCTGGCTGTACGTTTTAGGATGTGAAACGTATTCCCTAATGGCTGTGTAATTTGGTTATTATTAGTCTCTATGATTGTTGTCTTATTTTAAACCTGTTTGGCCGGGATATGAATAAAAACCCTAGAACTGGGTGCAAAATAACAGTGTGTTTCTCATCTAATCAATAGTTGTTCACAGTGCAAAGAACAGAAAAGCCTCTCTTATACATGTTCAAAGATTTGCCTACTTTAACACTGACCTACAACCCAGATTTATTTTCTACGTCGAACAATAACAGTTTAAAAAGGGACAACAACAATGGGGATGATGGAGGAATGGTTAAAACTGTTAAATATCATATAGAAGGAAGGAAGATGCTTAATGCTTTTCACATGTACTTTATAGCACAGTGAATTCTTCGCATAGGAGCACAAAGGATTAAGGGCCTTTTTTAAGGGCCCCAAGAGTGGCAGCTTAGCAATACCAGCACTTGACTTGACAAAATCATAGTTTTTGTACCAAACTGCTATATAAAAAAATAAAAATATTTAAAGTAAAATTTATGTCACTTTTCAAAAATTTACATTGTCCCAAAGCAGATTTACACAAATAAATAGATTACAAACATTTCTAATTTAAAAAAAGAGTGCCTATAAGCTTATCCCTAATAAGCAAGCCTGGTGCAACAGTAGCGGGAAAAACCTTAAGAAGATAAAGATGGATTTGGACTGTAAGAGTAACAGTAACAGTCCACTTTAATGACTTTACAATCCTTATTTCTCTCTCCCTGTCACCACTCTTCTCTCCTTCTCTCTTTCTGTTGGGTTAAACATGATCCATTTCATGTCATGATCCAGTATTCCTTTCACTTTCTTCTCTTCCGATCTGCCTGATTCATCCCTACCTCCGGATGAAGTTCCCTTCAATTGGAGACCACCTGAGGATGGTTCCTCATAAACTGCCTAAAGGCATTGAGGTTACTGGGCATCTCAAGAGCTTTGAGGATGGATTTGGACTGTAAATAATATCTACACTCTATGGCTCTGGACCATTAGTTTGCATGAAAAGTCTGCACACTGAACGATCACCTCATCAATGATGGAACTGTATTGATTGGACATTCGGTGTCACCTGGATGAGGAATGGATTTGCTTTTTAGGATTTTTTGGAGTAAGGTTTCTTCTTCATGACATTTTCAGGGAGTTTTTGTGATCAATTGTAGGGAGCAAATGTATATGCACTAAACTTATACATTCTTTTTTATACAACTTTAGAACCTTGCTTTGGGACAAGGGCCATAATTAAAAGCACCCTGCAAATAAATAAAAAAAAGAAGTGAATTCAAAAGAGGTTGTACACACAGGCTGTAGGAGTAAACAGGATGTGCAGTATGTATGTGTTTTCATATTAGATTGATATATATATATATATATATATATATATATTTATATATATATATATTACATACATACATACATACATACATACATACATACATACATACACAGAGCTCTACATGTATGTTGCTTGAAAAGGGATAGTGTTCAATGAAACCTCCAGCATGCACATTTAATCCACACATCATGACCAAAATAGTTTTGGAGAAAGGATTTTCTTTGCGTTTTACACGACGTGCCAAAACGACTTACTGGAGGCGCTCCTGCATCCGGCACGTCGCGCAAACACCGAGGGTCCTCGGGGATCATTTCATTACAATCCACCAGCGTCCTGCAGCGCTCCTCCTACAGCAATGCCGTCCGATCGCCCATCCACGTGTGCTCTTTCTTTTCTACAAGGTCGCCAAAGTAGCCACAAGTCTCCAACAGGGCATGTTTTTCCTTCTTGAATCGTTTTCCGAGTGTCCGGCAGGACCTGCGGAGGCTGGGAACACTAGCTAGTTTTGCACGACCGCCACCGGAAGTCCCTTTTTTTAGAATAAAAGACTCAAAAATACAGAAGAAACAGTGGAAAATAATATTCCCTAGATTTCCAGAAACGCAGACACAACCTGCAGATTGTCATGTCTGCAATATGCAATATACAATATGTCTGCAGGAATCAATACTGACCACGTAGACCTTTAAATCCCAAAACTAAGCAAAACTAGTACTAGGGTCCTTGAGCAATATTTGACCCTGACCCTAAAATCCATGTGACCATGTTCACAACCATACACAAACACACTGTCATGTCAATTCAATACACTTTTATTTGTATAGCACAACTGTCCCAAAGCAGCTTTACAGAAATAAATTGGTTATAAAATATGTATGTCCGAATATCCATTCATTTCAGTTCCATCATTGTTGAGATGTTGATTCCATAAATGCCCCATTTGAAAAGACCTTCATCCAAAGGTGGGATGTTAGGATGAATCAGGTGGATTCGAAGAGAGGAAAGGGACAGAACTGGTCCTTGGTACCTCAGAATCGTGTGTGTGCTTGTGTGTGTGTGTGTGTGTGTGTGAGAGAGAGAGAGAGAGAAAGAGAGAGAAATAGGGGGGGGGGGATTATTCACTCTTCTACTGCTTTGGTGTTTTTTACATTTTAACCATTTCATTATAGTGTGTCTTTATCATATATTACTTTATCAGTATATTCATAGCAAGTGATGAATGAGTGATTCGAATCAGCATATTTGAATCATCAGTGAGCATAATGTACCTGCTCTGAACTTCTAAAAAGCTGATTTGTCAAGATTAATTCAGTAGAAGATATGGTCAGGACTTGAGATGGATCCTATGATAGATGGTCATTAGCATTCCATGACTTTGACCATGAATAAATAACATGATACTTAAAAAATTGTGATGAACAGGTTTTGCCATCTTTTTATTTTTTTTTATTTTATTAAATTGAAATAAGATATTGGTTGCAGACAGGGTAATGGACAACAAAAAAGATGGTAGATGTAAATAAGAATTGTACATTGTGTTTTTTGGTGCCTCCATGGAACCCTCTGACTGGATCCTGGACATGATTTGTTTCTTTTTCTTGGCTTTTTAATTTGTCATTGACGTTGTTACTTTTTTATATAATATAAATTGTCCATGACACTGTTACACTGCTAACAATGTCCACATTGGTCATGTTTTTGCGGTCATTTAAATTAAACTCAAATCTGCGAGTGTACCAGCAATGTTCACAATGCGTACACAAACAATACAGCACTTCCACAACACATCCTTACTGCACACCGTATCTGTAAACACTGTACCCACAGAATCTATATACACAGAAGCTTTACACACTGAAACTGTACACACCGAATTTTTATACATTGAACCTGTACACAGTGTATATTTATACACCAAATCTTAACACACAACAAATCTGTACACACAACAAATCCGTACACACAGAATATGTACACACCAAATCTGTACACATCAAATAGTTACAGTGTAGCTGTATACACTGAATCTGTACACACAACAAATCTGTACACACAGAATATGTACACACCAAATCTGTACACATCAAATAGTTACAGTGTAGCTGTATACACTGAATCTGTACACACAACAAATCTGTACACACAGAATATGTACACACCAAATCTGTACACATCAAATAGTTACAGTGTAGCTGTATACACTGAATCTGTACACACACACAGAATCTGTACACACACACACCGAATCTGTACACACTGTCTCTGAAAACACTGAATCTGTACACACTGTATTAATATATATATATCTATATCTACATATCTAATTGCACAGCATTGGCACTGACAGGGACATGGTACATGACCGGAGTGTGATGTTTACACAAGTGTAGCAGGAAGATCAGCAGTAAAATCTCAGCATGGCTGATCTTCCTGCTACACTTGTGTAAACATCACACAAATGATCTGATTTAAACAACCTTCCAATCAGAGGTTAATGGCTTCAGCTATCACTTCCACATCTTATTTGCACTGATACTGCATCCCTACAGAGTTTTGTGATTTCCCAAATCTAACATTTAACCATTGGTAACTAGTTCATTGGTAAAGCTTTGGGACAGTGTCATTTGTTAGATTAGTGTTAGCACCATTCCAATAAACTGAATTCATCAACTGAATCATGTTGGATGTGTTAAGGCAAAAATCCGAACTCTGTAATCCTGTAGACTTCTGGGACTGGAGTCTTAATATATCAGATTTTTGATTATGTGCTCAAAAATGACTTGTACCAACAAGTTACTTATGATAAATGTCATGCCTAGAAAATTGAAAAACACAATACCTGATACATTCATACCAGGTGCCACACGCACACACACACAGTCATTTAAGTCTCAGTGCTGTCCTGAGAATGTCCACCAGCCAAAAATGATCTGTTTATTGGTGGTCGTATTGCAGAATGGTGTAAATGGAAAATGAAAAAAATCGTAACATCTTAAAATAATAATAATTAAAAAAATGGTGGTAATTGTAGACCTAATAATTAACCCTATAGGTGTAGCTGATTATATGGCCAGTGAGTGCAGCTTTAGTGATAGATCAGTTGCAGCTCAGCAGCAAAGACATAAGACTGCTAAATTAGGGAGTTCAAATCCAAGCTCCACCAAACTACCCACTGCTGGGCCCTTGAGCGAGGCCCTTAACCCTTAACTGCTCCACTATATAAATGAGATAATTGTAAGAACCTTTGGATATGGGTGCTTGCCAAATTCCATAAAAGTACCTATAGATAGATAGATAGATAGATAGATAGATAGATAGATAGATAGATAGATAGATAGATAGATAGATAGATAGCATATTTACAGCATGTGATAAATATGTAAGCATATGTAAAGTGAATAAATATAAAGGCTATAACAGTATATATATATATATATATACCCCAAATATATATATATATATATATATATATATATATATATATATATATATATATATATATATATATATATATATATATATATAAGCGATAATCCACAGATTTTCTGGTGGGTAGAATAAAAATGTAGACAGCTGGTGTAAACGATCCTGTCCAAAGACTTTCTTACCGCACAAGGTTATGAGGTTGAAATTAAATATTAATGAATGAATGAATTAATAAGTAATTAAGTCTAAAATGCATTTGGAAATGTTCTATACAGTTGATAGACACATAAGTACCTCACAACCAATACGTCAGAGTAGTACGTTTTCCTTTCTTGCATCACAAGAACCACACATGAGAAAAAATGTGATTAAAACACTGCACAGTTTATTTTATCTGCTTTATATAGCAGCTACATCTGTTTGTTTAAGTTGGTCCTAATTTGTAGGCTGTGCATCGCTCTGTTGTTTCCAGTTTAAAACATTTTGTGCAGCTTGGAAATACAAGTGAATATAAATATTAAAGCAAATATCACTTAATATGCTGTTTATTTATTTTTGGCTTTATATAATATATAAGATATTAGATTATATTATAATCTATTCTATAATTTATATTAATAAACTATTCAATTATAAACAACTATTAGACTTCTCTAAAAGTTTGACTTTTATTTTGTTATTAAAACGGAAGTTAGAATAAAAGCCGTGATTTCAGTCGTAATCGGCGTTGACTAGGATAAAATGGAATGTTCATAATATTTCAGATGTTTGTTTCTTTGGTACCTGCTGATTCTTAAAAAAAAATAGACTAAAAAAGTAAAGTAAAGTAGAAAGTGGTGCCTTATCAGGGCGATCAGCACACAGCAGGAGGTTTGGGACTGAGAGACTGTAAGGCTGCATCCTGCCTACGAAACAGTCTAAATTAGTAAAAATGTTAAATCTAAACAGCTTCATTTAAACAAGAAGGACATTATAATCCTCGCCACATTACTGTCTATCTTCATAGTCTGCTTATTATTATTTATGTGTTTTATAAAAGTTATTGGATTATATTTAGCAGCGCGTGACCGAGAGGTGATTGACAGCCAGAAATACACGCTTGACTTGTACACGTTGTGGCTTCTAATGGTCATACACAAAACACGTCTTAATAAAGATTATGGAGAGAAAAAAGATCAACAGTTGACGTAATTTACCCCCAAACTCATTTACTCACTCACTCAAGCATATACTTACTAAATCATATACTCACTCATCTACTCACTCACTCACTCAATCATCAACTCACTTACTCACCTACTCACTTACTCAGTCATATACTCACTAAATCATATACTCACTCATTCACTTAATCATCAACTCACTCACTCATCTACTCACTCACTCAATCATCTACTCACTCCCTCACTCAATCAATCATATACTCACTCACTCACTCACTCACTCACTCACTCACTCACTCACTCATCTACTCACTCACTCAATTATTTACTCACTCAATCAATCATATAATCACTCACTCACTCACTCACTCACTCATCTACTCACTCACTCACTCACTCACTCACTCAATCATTTACTCAATCAATCATATAATCACTCACTCACTCACTCACTCACTCACTCACTCATCTACTCACTCACTCACTCACTCAATCAATCATATACTCACTCACTCACTCATCTACTCACTCACTCAATCAATCAATCATCTACTCACTCACTCACTCACTCAATCAATCATCTACTCACTCACTCAATCAATCAACTACTCACTCACTCACTCACTCACTCACTCACTCACTCAATCATCTACTCACTCACTCACTTAATCATTTACTCACTCACTCACTCACTCACTCAATTAATCATCTACTCACTCACTCACTCACTCAATCATTTACTCACTCACTCAATCAATCATCTACTCACTCACTCACTCACTCACTCAATCATTTACTCACTCACTCACTCACTCAATCAATCATCTACTCACTCACTCACTCACTCACTCAATCATTTACTCACTCACTCAATCAATCATCTACTCACTCACTCACTCACTCAATCATTTACTCAATCAATCATATACTTACTCACTCACTCACTCACTCACTCACTCACTCAATCATTTACTCACTCACTCAATCAATCATCTACTCACTCACTCACTCACTCACTCACTCAATCATTTACTCACTCACTCAATCAATCATCTACTCACTCACTCACTCACTCAATCATTTACTCACTCACTCAATCAATCATCTACTCACTCACTCACTCACTCAATCATTTACTCAATCAATCATATACTCACTCACTCACTCACTCACTCACTCACTCAATCATTTACTCAATCAATCATATACTCACTCACTCACTCACTCACTCACTCACTCACTCACTCATCTACTCACTCACTCAATCAATCAATCATATACTCACTCACTCACTCAATCATATACTCACTCACTCACCCGACTTAATCCACCTCTTAATACCACCACTATTACAACACAATTATAGAAACCATCAATACAATACAAAAACGCAATCTATCAACGCATGGCATTACAGAGAGAGAAATTTCACATATGGAGAGTGAATACCATTTTACTAAAGCAAGCTCCAAACCTCTACACTACAACAGCAACTGTGCCACCTACATATTCTGGAGCAGTTAAAATTCAATATTTGTCTAATAACCAGTGTTGGGCAACGTTACTTTTAAAAGTAATGCATTACAATATTGAGTTACTCCCCAAAAAAGTAACTAATTACGTTACTTAGTTACTTTTTATGGAAAGTAATGCGTTATATTACTTTTGCGTTACTTTTGCGTTACTTGTATCTCTTTCACACCTTACAGGTGTAACAGGTGTAATATAGATTATTGCCATTAAGAAATAAGTTATATTAGGGCAAAAGACATGTCTTAAACATTCAAAATTCTTAATAACTTCTTAGAGAACAACAATAAGATGATCGACTAACTTTTGACCACAAGGCTGAACACTTTCCAGTCGCTCTTCTGTACACTGCTTTGCAATCTGCCTTCGCCGTCAGGAATGTAACTATCGTTCGTGTATATAAGGTTAGGGGTGTGGGCTGCACACCAGTGATGTGAAGGGAGAACATACCTTTCGCTGTCATCTCGTAAAACTTCGTCCTCGTCTACATCATTCTCTGCTTCATCATCAACTAGAAACATTCTGAACGCTTTTACAAAGTTCACGCTATTATCAGTGACCGTGGCAGTTTATCTTCCCACAAAGAGCAAATGAGCTGTGAATTTGCTCTCTATCTCCGCTGTGATGGCATCGTACATGTGTCTCCCATGGAAAACTTTTATTTTGAGCAGTCCATAGATGTGCAGTGGTGGAAAGTCGGCAAAAGTTTTCTATATTTCTGTCTCCATTTCCATATATTCAACATTATACACACACACACACACACACACACACACACACACACACACACACACACACACACACACGCGCTGTAGTGCTGTGCTTTGCATGCAGATGTTTTTTTTTTTTTTTGAAGTGGTATTTTTTGCAGTTGACAAGAGCTTTTCACCAACACATAATCTACACTTAACCATTATTCCTTTCTCCTTTTCCTCGACTATTTAAAAATAATAAGAATACTTCTATCACAGTAATGTAATGCTCTGGTTTGCCATCTTCGCTTCTGACCAGCTTCTGTTTCCGCGGCTCGCACGTATGAGTGCACGATTCTACGTGACTACGTATATTTTAATTCAGTATTTGTATTTTTATGCAAAATAATTTAACTGAAAAGTAACTCGCATTACTTTAAAAAAAAAAGTTACTCAGATTTTAATGTGTAAATTTATAAAGTAACGCGCTACTTTACTCGTTACTCCAGAAAAGTAATATTATTACGTAACGCACGTTACTTGTAACGCGTTACCCCCAACACTGCTGGTAACATAAATAATACAATAAAATACAACCTACTCACCAGAGATGCAGACTCATAATGCATACTCATATAATTTGCACTGCTCCTAAGAGGCTGTAAGCCAGTGGTACGGCTGGTATTCAATGGTCTGGAAGTGGTGAACAAACCCTTTCCCACGCTGAGAGAAGCTAGCTAGCTTCGGGGTTGGCCGACCTCTTCATGATGTCTAACTTATCTGAAAAAGACTGCCTTAAAAATGGATTTTTAAGTACATCCAAAATTAAATCAATTTCTCTTTCTCTGTCAGCCATTGTGGGCATAAAAAAAAGTCTAACTCAGATGTATTAATGTGTGCAGAGTGCTACAGACGTGTTTCGCTCTGTAACAGTTTCGCTCTGACCAACCGATAAGAGGAGAAAAAAATGCTGACGCTATTCTGGGCCAGCTAGCTGGCCCTGTGAGGCAAATTTGAAATCTGATTGGTTAAAGAAACAGACTCATTTCTAATATAGTCTAAGGTACATCAGCCAGCACTAGTGATTATAAAGGCCCTGGGCAAATTAGATTGACATGGCAGCACATAGAGGCTGTATTCTGATTGGACAAACATCCACATACACTCTGCTGTTGGAATTTGGTCCCATTCTTGCCTTATATAGGTTTCCAGCTGCTGATGAGTTTCGTGGTCGTCTTTTTTTGTTTAATGATGCAGCAATGACAGGCCAATTCAGCACCCAGACTTGAAGTTATGCTGTTGTAATAGTATGTACCAGTATGTGGTTTTGTATTGAAATTGTTTGCATTGCATTGTGGCTTTCCCTGAAATAGATGTCATCTGGAGGGGAGCATATGTTGCTCTTAAACATTTATATACCTTTTAGCAATCATAGTGCCTTCCAAAATATGCAAGGTACACATACCGTAAGGACTTATGCACCCCCATACCATCAGAGATGCTGTTTTTTTAACCTAACGCTAAAAACGCTGGAAGGCCTCCTTCTTCTTTAGTCCGGAGGGCACGCCGTCAGTGATTTACAACAAGAATGTCAAATTTGGACTCGTCTGACCATAGAACACTTTTCCAATTTAAAACAGTCTATTTTAAATGAGCCTTGGCCAACAGGACATGGCAGTGATTTTGGACCATGTTCAGTGGTTTCTGGAAGTATTCCTGGGCCTATTTAGTGATGTCAATGACACAATCATGCCGATAAGGGATGCAGTGTCATCTGAGGGCACGAGGACTATGGGCATTCAACAAAGGTCTTCGGAATTGTTCCTTACGCACCAAGATTTCTACAGTCTCTCTGAACCTTTCGATGATGTTATATACTCTAGATAATGAGGTTTGCAAAGCCTTTGCAATTTGAGGTTGAAGAACGTTGTTTTCAAAGTATTCCACAATCTTTTTACCCACTCGTTCATAGATTGGAGAGCCTCTGCCCATCTTTACTTCTGAAAGACTTTGCCTCTCTAAGATATCCTTTTATATCCTTATAGCTAATCATGTTACAGACCTGATGTAAGTAAATTTAATTAGTTGCTAGATGTGCTTCCAGCTGAATATTTTTAAAATCTCTGAAAAATCTCCAAGATTTCAGGAATTCGGGTTGTACATAACCTCCATATTTTTCATATACTGTCATTCTTGACTTTGCCTGACAAGAGTATTATGACTTATGTAGAAGTACAGAGGTGCTTTTTGGCATTGTATCTAGCTTTGGTATTATGTATGTATGGCTGCTGCCATGGAGTAAATGGTAAGTGCATGACAGTATAACAGAGTATGCAAACATTGTTTCAGGTCACTTAGGGTTGCAGGCATTTGTTTATGCACACAAAAAAATGTCCTGTCACAGCATTTCAGTCGAGTTGAGGTCTGAACTTTGACTGGGCCATTGCAACAACTTGATTCTTGTGTACATTTGCTGGTGTGCTTGGGGTCATTGTCCTGTTGCATGACCCAGTTTCAGCTAAGCTTTTGCTGACGTATAGATTTTCTCACATTTGACCTTGAGGGGTTGATGGTCAACTCAATGACTGCAAGATGCCCAGGTCCTGTGGCTGCAAAATTTGCCCTAAATTTCACCCTTCACCACTGTGCTCGACAGTTTGTGTGAAGCAGTTGTGCTGATATGCTGAATTTGGATTTCACCAGCAATGTTCATTATGGCCAAACATCTCCACTTTGGTCTTGTCTGCCAAAAGTACATTCTTCAAGGAGTCCTGTAGTGTGTTCAGATGCAACTTTGCAAACCTACAGTAAGTTGCTTTGCCATGGTTTTTTTTCTTCTGGGAACAAACCACAACTTTTCAGTCTTTTTATAACTGTACTTTCACTTTTAACAAGCTAACTAAGACCTGTAAAGATGTAACTCCTGGGTTTATGCAATTTCTCTTCTCAAATGGAACTTCCTTGAATGTTTTCCACTTGCAAATAATATTCCACACTGTAGAATAATGTCATTCGAATAGTTTGAAATGGTCTAATAACACTTCCCTAATTGATGGTCAGGAACAATCGCTTCTCTGAGATAAACTGCTTAAATATGGCCTTTTATAGAAGTAAAGCAAGTGGTCCCACTTGCTGATGCTCAGTTAATTAAGGGCATTTGATTAGTAGCACACGACTGCCACTTAGCCATTAATTCATATAAGAGCAGTAAGAATGTGCTTAGTTTTTCCACATATGGCTATAACATTTTGGCTTTATTTTTGCAAAAAATAGATTATGACACAGTTGAATATGTTGTGGTGTTGACCATCAAAGGTTGTATTTATCTAATTCTAAGACCTGATAAGGACCAGATGATTTTTGCATTCATCAGCCCTATCAAATACAGATAACAAAATCCTATTTTATATTTGAGATATGTATTCGAAATACATGCATCATAAATACTGCCCATCCCTGCATGCAAACACGAGCATTTGGAATATGTTCTATTTGTGCAAGATAAACACTTTGCAAAGAGAATTGAACAAAAAAAGACTATTAACCAGTTTCAACGACACAATGAATTGAACCTAATCATATATAGGATTAGGTCATTGAACACTAGTTAAACTTGAGAAGTTAATCTATCTGTCTATCCATCCATCCATCCATCCATCCTTGATGGCCTGCACATTGGTAGGAGTCAGTCATACAAATACTGCAGTATCATTATGCCTTTGACCATCAAGTGGCTTTGTTGTCATTTCAACAAAAGACGGAGGTGGAGGTGGTAGTGTAGTGGCCTGGTGGTAGCTTAGTGTTTAAGGCATTGGACATTGGATCTGAAGGTCATTAGTTCAAGTCCCAGCCAATCTCCATTGCTGCTCAGTTGTATGAATTAAATAAATGTAAGTCGCTCTCAATAAGAGTGCCGTAAATGTAAATAATACCATACACAGATGATACAGTGAAACAAAACAATGTTACTCTTAACCTCTACAAAGTTAGCACATTTTTTGTTTGTTTTTAGCAGCAGATATAAAATTAATGTGCAAAGTCAAGAAAGCCAAATGGTATTCACTTTATTGTATTTAAGTGTACTGTATGTGTTTGCGTTTGCATGTCAGTCTGGTCTGGAAGAAGTAGCCATTACACAGTCTGGCTATGAGTTCCAGAATGCTTTAGTACTTTTGGCCAGAGGGCAGGAAATTGAAGGGTTAGTATATTTTTGTGTGTGGTCATTATGTACTAAACTGTCCTCACTATAGACTGCAGGATCTGCTGCATCTTTTCTGTAAACTGACATCTCAATTGTTGTTGAGATCCACCACGGCTGTATCATTGGTGAACTTAATGTTGTTTAAGCGGTGAAGCTTTAGGTCTTATTCTAAAATTAGCTCCATCGTAAACAAGCATCGTTCACTATACAAAATGATCAGAGGTGATTCTAAATGCGGTCTTCTACACATTTCGCTTTCTGATCTGGAGGAGATAAGTACTGTGTAGGGCAAATTTGTTTATATACCTTAATTTACACATGAGCTGCTTTAAGGGCAGACTTGTTCCATCCACTTTCTTCAATGCGAGTACAGGGGGGCGATGGTGTTAAAAAATCTTTGAAAATCCTCCACAATGAGGTAAAAAAGATGACATACCAAAATGTCATAGCTCACTTTCTTCACTCTTCAGAGAGCCCCCTCGGCCAAAATAGTAGTCGGCACTGTAGCCGGAAGCTTTGCACTTTAAAGTCTCTCCTGCATTTATCAATTTAATTCAATTCATTAAAATTATTTCAATTCAATTGACATTCTTGTTAGTTTTTTAGCCAGGGTCCTAAACAAATGCAAAGAAATTAGTCATCATGTGTTGTTCTGCTACAAGTTTTTCTTGGACTGTCATAGTGTTGTCTAAGACTGATGTAATTACAGTTTAGACAGTTTGGGAATTTTGGGAAATGATTGACCTCCAAGGTAAGATGTGCTAATTCTTACATATTTTGATTGGATGCATAAGCAAATAGGTGATAAAGGTGCTGGCTGGATGAAGTTTTCAAGATAATTATAAATCTTTAGAGTAAAATATCTATAGACAGGCAGGGACGGACTGGCCCTCTGACAGACAGGGCATTTTCCCGCTGACTTTTTGGGCCGATGCATCTCAAACACATACAGATTCTTTGCAAACACACAGTTGTCTACTATCTGTAATGCAAAATTGTTACAGCTTTCTAATTTAGCCAACAGAATGGTATCAATAAAATAAATAAATAATACATTAAGTATAAAAGACATGGAAGACTTAAGTGTTCATTGCCATTGGGTATACACTGTTGGCACACTCTGTATTTTAAACATTTCCCTCTTAAATTTTATATACTACTGTAAAGATAATCAATACAATTAAGTCTGATATACAACATGCATGGCATGGTCAAATATATGTGGAGGCCCTGAACATCATACCCATATCTAAGCAGTCAATAAATGGTTGCTACAAACGGTTGTCTAGCATGTCTTTGTATGCTGTTCTCTTCACTGGAAGTCCTGGAAGACTGATGTAGAAAAACTTGAGACTCCTGCACATAGTCATGACATTAACTACACTAAACACCTTTGTGTTTGATGCCAAAGAACACCAACTGCATGCCAGTTCTCCTTACTATACTAATTCTCTTGTGGCAGAATGGACAAATACATTCCAAAATCTAGTGGAAAGCCTTCCCAGAAGATTAAGGTTTTAATAAGGTTTAATAAGCAGATGAATAACTGAACATTTAAATATTTAGTTAACCTAAAAACATTCAATGGCACAGTATTTATTTGTACAGTATGGGATCACAATTTCCAAAACACTTCCATTAAACAAACTTTACTACATTCACAACACACAGATTATAAATTACACCCTAATTTACGTTTTTCTTCTGTTGTGCATGCACTTAACGAATATTTTTAAATGCTGTGTCAGAGTGTGAGGAAGATTAAAAAAGGCATAATTATTTACAAAATATAATAAAAGGACTGTTGTAGAAGGTGACCGGTATCTCTCACTACACACACACACACACACACACACACACGACTTTTCTTATATGGAATATACCACCTTGCTTCAAAAGCTCAATGGGCCTCATTAAAAAGTTGTCCAAGTTCGCAAAAGCCGAACCAGACTAAATGTTTACACCGGATTTACACGTTTTGGAAAGGTCGGTATATTTTATACTCGCACATGCTAACCACCACTTAATGATGACCACAATTTCTCACAGAGAGCTGTGAACATAAAATAAATGGTACATATGAAAGCATAGAGGAAGAATATTAGGTTTTGTGTCTCACCTCTAGATCAACTAAAAGATTTTTAAATAGTAATATTAATAACAATAAATATGTTTTTTTAATTCATGACTAGGTAACAGCATTTTTTTTTTTTTTGACAAAAAAAAAAAAAAAAAAAAAAAGAAGTATAAGATGTGGCTGGGCTCAAAATTCTACTGGAAAGGGCTACTGACATTATAGCATACTGGTGCCATGAAGAGGTGTAACATCCCTCTACTTAATTAGATGATGTACACATGACGTGGAAAAAAAAAAGCATGATAAATCGGACCTTCTTCAATTGCTCCATTGTCTAGTTCTAATGCTCACATGCCCACTGTAAAACGCTTGTGTCAGTAGTGGTCAGCACTGGCACACGTACCGGGCTGTGGCTACACAACCCTGCAGTGATGTACCGTTTTCTGACAATTTCTGCGACAACAGCCCTCTGTAAAATTGGACCACCCATGACCTTATTTCTAGTTCACTAGTTGTCCTTCTTTGGACAGCTTTTGGTAGGTAATAACTGCATACCAACAACACCCTAGAATACCTATTCTGGAGGTGCTCTGACACCAGTTGTCTAGCAATCACAATTCGTCCCTTTTTACATTTGCTCTTATCCATGACTGTTCACATGGTGGCCACCATATGCTATTTCCTGACAGATGCCATAGATATAAAATGCAATAATCCATGCCATCATCAAGTCTGTCAAATGCAAAGTTTAGATTACTTCTTATTAGGGCTGGGCGGTATGACGGTATACATCATTACCATCGAGTGAATTGTCAACCGTGACAATTTTTGGTTTATCGCATATGTAAATAAGTAAATAAAAAACAAACCTGATGAGGACCCAGAAAGAAATCCTGAGCAGAAGGAACTTGTTATTAAAAGGTGCGACATCTGTATTGTGGACATGGTAATTTGCAAACCGTGTCATGCTAATGTACTCGCTAGCATCTTTAGCACAAGCTAATTGTTTCATCGCCTTACAATGAAACGTGCAAAAAAGAATACGGCGAAAGCCAAAAATGACCAATTTTTCTTTTGAGGCCCATTGTTGGTATACTTAAGTGTAAAGATAAAATAAGAACTCTTATGGCAAGTCAGTACCAACCATCGAAGCCATGCTTCCACATTACCAGATTTAAACACTTGCAGCTTTTACTCCTTAGTATTACAGTAAAATCTTTAATAACCTAAAATGCAAGCTAACAACTGGCAATGACAAAATCTTATCCAACAAAATAACTGACTGCTGCCAATTGAACAAATATGAATAGCCAACATAAGTGTCTCCATCAGTAACGAATAGAGACGGAATTGAAAAAAAGTCTACTAGTGTCTCATTTCTACTGATCACACCACACACCACAGACAGATGAAATGAGAACAACAGAACGAGTATCCAACATATTTACAAATTCATTATTTTGGAATCTATTGCAGTCACCATTTCTAAATTCTAATAAAATTGTACAAAGTTGAATGCACAAAAATGTCCGAAAGTATGTTATTTCTATCATTCTACATATCATTACATCATAAAACACAGTTATCCAATAGGCTGAAAATCTTCACTTGGATCTGTGACATGAAAAACTTGTGACTGTGATTGTTCCCTGTTTGTGGCATCCATTTTCAATGACTCGGGTACATCCTTCAAAATAAAGTGTTCCCTCCTTTTGTGATTATTTAACGCACCCAGGTCTGGATAACCGAGATTGCAAATCTGGCATTTAAAAAGACTTCTCTGATGTTGATGCGTAAAACCTTTGTGTATTTCAAGACCAAGACCAAGACCGCCCAAGATGCGATGAACCCGCCTCCTGTGGTTTCTCAATGACCTTATGTCAGGATAGGTGCGTGAACAGATTTGACACTGAAATGGATTGGAATGACTTTGCTGTAGGTTTCCTCTTGAAGGCGGTAGTCCAGCTCCTACAGGACGATGGACCCTCCTCCTGTGATTTCTCAGGGTCTGAATATCTGGGAAGATGCGAGCACAAAATTGACACTGGAACTGCTTGATCTGGCTTGGTTGTACAATTTCTTTTGACAATTCCATGGGTGCAAAAGTGCCAGGTTTTGGTCTATGAACCTTCCTTAGATGGTCTTTCAGGGATTGGAGTTTTGGGTAACTGCGTTGACATATCTGGCAGCGAAAGGCATCAGAGGAGCTGCTTTGTGAAATGTGTGCTGACTGAACAGTAGGTGACTCAGAATCCTTGCTTGTGTTATGAACGTTCCGCTTATGCTCCTCAAGTGCGGCATGGCTTGAAAATTTGCAACCACAAATCTGACATGTCAAACTTTCTCCTTGGCTATGTGACAACAAGTGTCTCTTAAGTCCTTCAAGGCTGCTGAACCAGCGTTTACAGACTGGGCAGCAAAGAGGTTTGAAAGCAGGTGTACAAGTGTTACCACGCATGTGGAGATCAAGAGCTAAAGAGTTTTGGAAAGTCATGCCACAGCGGGAACAAGAGTGTTTGTTTTCAGCTGTGGAATCCCCCTTGCAACTCCGTGAGAGGTGCCTTAGCAAAGACTTGCGTAATCTAAAGATCTTCCTACATCTGTGGCAAACATATGGCCCTGTGAAGGGTCTGTGATTGAATCGGGTTTTAAACAGATTTTGAGGCTCCTTTTTTGGATTTTGCACAGATGTCTGAATATTTGGCTCTTGTTGTAGCTGCACAAGTGATTGCTGCTGTGACCCTTTGTCCTCAACTTTCGGTTGTGAGCAAGGCTGATGTAATTGCTGATGTGCTTCAAATTCAGCCCAAGACTGCAAATTCTCACCACATTGGGAACAAATGTAAGATTCCATCGCATGCATTTGTAGATGTTCAAACAAAAGACGAGGGCAAGTAAAACTAGCACTGCACTCGCAAGTCACTTTTCTGGGAAGCACGGATGGTAATGACATAATGCCCCAGTTTCCACCTCCAGCACTACTACTTCCCTCCTGTCTCACTTGACTCTTCGAAACTGGGGGCAACACAAATATGTTTTCCTGTGCCGCTTGATTTCGCTTGTCCAACATTCTATTTCCCTGCAAAGTGTTTGGATGCCTTGTGGATTGGCACCTCTTCCTGTGCATATTCATATTATCTTTGCGAGTAAATGAGGAGCCACAATGGGGACATGGAAACTTTTTCTTCACCCCATGGATATTAGTTGACACCTTTCCAAAGGAATTCGGCTCGGTTACTTTTCTTGATCTACAAATCGCGAGGTGCTGATTTAGTGTAAAACGCCTAGAATAGCTTTTCTGACATCTGTTACAGGAAAAGCGCCTTATTCCACCATCAGAAACATGCACCTGAAAGTCTTTACTGATTAAATGTGTTGAATTTGTTGTTCCACAATTAGCAGACGGTTCTAAAATGATAACCTCATCATCAGTGTTTTCCTTGGGGGACAAGTCCAAATTACTGCAACTTTCTTCATCAGTCAGTATGTCAATCTCAGCATCATCCAGTGGTACAGTCCATTGGCCTCCTTCTAATGATTCATTTTCTTTTGTGTTGCTCCCTGCCCTACCAGCAGCTTCAGAGGTTGAAGAGTTACTGGAATTGTCAGTTTTCAACATTTCATTAACATTCTCTTTTGACTGCACCAAAACAAATTTAGACTTAAGAGAATTTGATGATTCGTCGCTCTCTTCAATCTTTAAAGGGGTAACGGCCATAGTGTTTACAGCAACATTTGCAAAGTTTGATGGCTTCTTCACGGACAAAAGTTGTTCTCTCGCATTAGACCTCTCTCTAGTATTGCAGATTACTCCATCTTTTTGGGCTAAAGCAGCTTTCCACATACATTTATGCGTTTTTAACCTGTGGCGCCTTGTATAGCTCCGATTACACAGATGACAACGAAACAGTTTTTGTGGATACATTAATGTGAGGAAAGAGTTGGCGGTCCCAGCATGGCCAGAACAGATATGGTTATCCGGGACAGGAATTACACTGATGATAAATTGTTGACAACGACGACAAAATTTTACTCTTTCCTTCTTATGCAAGACATGATGCATTATTAAGCTGTCCTTATTTTGAAAAACCCGGCGACACACCCCGCACTGAAATCTACCCTCAACATTGTCCCCACAAAGCTTTTGACGAGTCTCAAGTGCCACAACAGGACATAAAGGCTTGGTCATAGTTACAACACAGTTTTTTTGTATAAAGGTCCTGTCTTCTTGATTGGGGGTGCATTTTTCATCCTTTTGTCTTAACTGATTACCAGCACACTCAGTGTTTGATGCTGGAACTTGTAAAGGTGCCCTAGGTGACACTTTTCGGGGTGGCAGAGCCCTCTTGCTTTGTGCTGGAGGTCTACAGCCCATATAGGTCTTGGCAATCATTTTAAGAAGTGAAACGTTCTTATCTTTTACTGTTGATTGGTCTGGAGACTCCCCACTGTCAGAATTGTTCACATTATCATTTTCCACAAGTATAGCTTCATTTTTAAAGGACCCACTTTGTGCTTCTGTGAAACTCATGGGACTGGACGGGTGTGTTGGTAGTGACCCGTCGTTATAGTCTTGTGAGATAGGATGCTGCATAGTATCCACATTACACGTAGATATACAATCGATTTCCTCAGCTTTGGAAAGTGTCTGTGTGTTCTGTTCAAGTGCCTCTTTAGTACCATGGGAAGAGCTCTCAGAAGGAAAAAAAGGATCCGAGTGACTACCGTCTGTCATGACTTCGATTTTTACAGTAGCATTATGGTCTAACTCTGATGAAGGTTTTGTTTCATCTGCCTTACTATGCTCACAAACAGCACCTATTTCCTGAAACCCTTCCTCACTTTGATGTGTGTGTGAATCTTGAGTTACAGGAGGGGGCAATAGCATGCACTGGTGCTTTTCAAGAAGTTCTTCGCTTGCAAATAATCCACCACAGTGACTGCAAACAGGTGATGTAGCCCCTAGTGGACTAGAAACTTCATTGGCGTGAGAGGCTTGATGTACCAAGAGAGATGCTAAACCATGAAATGTGGCTGAGCATGCCACACAGCTGTAGGATTTTGTGGAGGAAGTCCCAGCCGATCTTGTCTCCTGTAGCCCAAGCATTGTGGGATGCCAGAGGGAGGCAGTAATGAGCCTTGTATACTCAATTATGCCAATTCTTGTAGATTTCCTAAAAAAGAAAAGCAAATGCAAATCAAAATATCATCAATAAAGAAAGAATGGTGAACTGTTCTAAAGTTTTACTGGAAAAAAAATACTTGCTGGCTTATTTTTCATTAGCTATTATTTAAAATGAGCAAAAAAGGATTAGATCATCATTATAAATTCATTGTATAAAGAAAATCTTTGGATTGATCTTGTCGATAAGGACAAAAGTCTGTGGGTGTCTGACCCTAAGATTGATGTATGCTTTCTTAATATTCCATTCTACATTTAATCCCCATTGGCTGTTATAATAACCTTCACTCTTCAGGGAAATTGTTCCAATATATACTCAAGAGTGCTTTTAGAGATTTGTGCTCATTTAGCCACAAGGGCATTAATAAAATCAGGTACTGATGTAGGGTGAGGAGGCCTGGGTTGCAGTCAGCATTCCAATTTATCCCTAAAGATATTCAAATGCGTTAAAGCCAGAGTTCCACAGCAGGCTACCCAAGATCTTCCACTCCAACCCATGTAAACCATATTTGCATGAAGCTGGCTTTGTGTACAAGGCAATTGCCATGTTGGAACAGGTTTGGGTCTCCTAGTTAGAGTTAAGGAAACATTTACTTCTACTACATCCAAAGACATCCTGTACAATTTTGTGCCTTTAACTTTGTTGTAACATTTTGGCAAAAACCAATATATGGCTAGCAAAGTCTGATACCAACATACTTTTATCTATATAGAGTATGCTGGTCTATTTTTCTTTGGTTAATAATTTTCACAGGTTACCAAAAATAGAGAGAACAGACTGTTGTAACACAAAAACTCCATCATCTTCAATTAATTTTTTTTATTAAAATTCGAATTCATCCTTAATCAATGAGCAACATTTTTTTATTTAATAGAATTTTAAAGAATATGAAAAAGAAGGTAAGATCAACAAAACTATTTATTTTGTATATTTGCCACAGTATCTTCCAACCAGTAAGCCAAGACACAACTATTTAAAAATAGTAGTTTCCCTGTGTTATGTGCATGATTTCTTAAGCTCAATAAATATTGACCAATTTATCGGTTTTGTCGAATAATCAGCACCGATATTTGCTGGAATTATCAGCAAAAATCAATACCTATAGTTTTTCCGGGTTGCATCTGCACTGGAGCAGCTGAGAAGGTCCACTGTCAATATACAATACGAGAGCGGTCTCTAGGGGTGGATCACTGATGCAGTATGTTGTTGCTATATGTTTTGACACGTGAGACTGGGTGCTGCAGCTAATTCATGTTGGTTCATAGTTTATTAACTAAAGCGATCAGATAAAATTAAAATGAGCAATTTAAAAAATTTATTAGTAAATGTTGAATTCAATTGTTTGTTTATTGAGCGTTAACGCCATGTTAGCATCAGGGCTATATACATGGCAGATAGAGAGTCATTAAATCCATTACAATTAAATTACTATATAAGATTTCAGCTTTACATGAGACAAAGAACTTAAAACACATTCAGGTGATAAATTATAAAAGAACCTTTGTAAACTTGTTTCAAGATTAAATTGTGTATCGTTAAACCTACAGTCCAATGAGATTAAATGTTGAAATGAACAAACAATAAATAAAGCATTTATCAATTTCAGTTAATGCTACAAGCAATCCTACTTCGAAGCGTTACCGTTTCATATAAATCCAGTCATGCTTAAAATGGCAATCTTATATGTCTTTACAAAGGCAAGAGTATTAAAATTAAATACATTTTTATGTTTATCTCATTTATTTTATTGCGCGTGTTTTTTTGCCCGTCTTATAAACAGATTGGTGATTAATCGGTTATCTGTTTTCGGGAATCTGTCAAATCCAATCAACTCTACTCGATACAGAGGAGTTTTTCACTTCTGTGATCATGTCATGTTACTTCATTTATACATAATCATTGTATAATCATTGTACAATCATTGCATTAATTTCGACTTAATCAGTGAATCGTTTCTTAATCGTAATGTCTGGTTGTCAAATCCTCATAAGACATACAGTAATGTGACACAGTTATTAGAAACAGATGGAAGTGCCCACAAGCACTGCAACACAGCTAGAGGCAATCTGGGCTGCATTGTAAAATTATTTGACAAATGTAAAAGCAAATATAAAAGTACACTTCTTACAATTGACTACAGCATATATGATGTAAATAATGCTCTGACGCTGGGATCATGTCGCATTTTACTGCAACTTCTCAGTTTTAAATCAGTAGGTTATACTGTAAATTGTAATTTGCTCCTTCTGTTTGATCATAATTTTGCCCTTGGTGTCCGTGTATAACAACTTGTTGTGAATGATTGATAGCAAGGGGTTTATAACAGGTCAGAGGCAAAGGCACCTACCGTATTTTCCGGACTATAAGCCGCTACTTTTTTCCCCACGCTTTAAACCAACCGGCTTAAACAATGAAGCGGCTAATTTATGGATTTTTCCTGGGTTTTTCAAGGTTTCACAAGCTTCATTTCGCCAAAAACCTGAGCCCCATAACATTAGACCAATGAAAATGCCGAACGGGTTCAGGTGAACCAATGAAATTCTTTAAAAATATTCCACTGAATCAGCCCGCCCATCATCATAAATATGGATGAGGTTCCTCTGACGTTTGACCTGCCGCTAACACGGACTGTCAACGCGAAAGGAGAATCATTCGTCATGCTGAAAACAACCGGGCATAAAAAAAAAAAACACACTTCACCTGCGTTCTGAGCTGCACGGCATCGGGAGAAAAGATTTACCGATGGTGATTTTTAAACGCATGACGATGCCAAAAGAAAAACTCCAGAGAGAAATTGTTGTGAAAGGAAGGAGGAAGACAGTGAACAATGACTTTCTTGGTAGGCTACTGTTTAGATACAAGCCGTATAACAGACACTGTCTTTCATTAAAGCCTGTGTAAAGTTCATTAGTTTCAATTATAGACAGGTGCGGCTTATTTATGTTCAAAATAAAAATCTTTGTAAAATTCAGTGGGTGCGGCTTATATTTGGTTTTGCACTTAATAGTCCGGAAATTACGGTGTTCTATTTTACCCTGTCAGACCCTGTCAGTCAAAAAAATGCCAAAAAGGAACTACACAGTTAAAATAAATTGCAAACTTAGATCAACAGTTCGGTCAGCCATAAATTTTGTCTTCACAGAAGTCTTTTGTCCATTCTGAACCCAACTAAAAACAAACTATGCATAGTATTGGTGAAACAATCAGCTGTGTTTTCTAGTCTCTGAATGGGACAGCCTTTTTTTTTTTTTTTTTTTTTTTTTTTTAATACACCAAAGCTACCCATAATGTGCACAAGTACAAACATTTAACATAGAAAACTGGGGTTGTGGGGGTCAATTAAGCAATACTGCATGAGCAAGTGTGCAGTTATCGTAAAGCAGTGTGATGTCCAAATGCAGTCATCATTTTTTAGGATAGGAAAAAATCATATTCTAGGATGATGCTCAACTAATCAGATTACTGGACCCCTGACCAATTATCACATTACTGAATTACAAATGATGCAATAAAATTTCAGTGTCCAATAATTTATTTTTAAAAACACTGGAACTCAAAAGCAATTATTGTAATATGTTGTTTTTATTTCATCAAGAAATGGAAGCTGAAACACACCACCCCGGCACTGCCACAAAAAGGCCTCCTTCGAATGTCAGAACTCTATCAAGAAGGAGACTTGTGAGAGAAGCCACAGAGAAACCAACTATCACTCTGAAGAAGCCACAGAGATCAGTGTCTGGGAGTGACGTAGTGCTGCACCAGTCAACTATATCACTGCATAAGGCTGCACAAGCCTGACTAGTGTGGGAGGGTGCCAAGAAAGAAGCCAGTGCTTAAAAATGTCCATCTTAAAGCACGCCTGTCCACATTTGAGAGGAAGCATGTGAGGTTAGCTGCGATTTAGGGGTAGATGGAGTTTTTAATCTGTGACTGCAAATGTGTGGCAAAAATTACCCATGCCACAAAACACACCATAGTTACAGTGAGGTTTGGTGGTGGCAGCATCATGCTGTGTGGACGCTTCCCATCAGCAGGGGCTTAACATATTAATAGAACTGAAGAATTTTAAATCAGTCCAGTATAATTCACAGCTAGGAAGCACATGAATTCTGCCTGGAATGAAACGCAGCCAGCACCAACATTCAGTAGATAGTTAACATTTGTTGTGTTAATTATAAGGTTCAAATACACAACAAATCAGGAGGAAAATGGGAACAAAGTATGTGGTTTCTGTTTAGAAAAAAAGCCCAGAAAGCTTAAGGTCTATGTGAAGAAGAGGAAAAGAGCGAGGTACACACACACACACACACACACACACACACACACACACACACACACACACACACACACGAATCCTGATCTTTTCATTTAACCTAGCCTCTTCAACACCTTGTTGCATGCACTTTGTTTGTCTGGCTGCTGTACCATTTCAGTTTCCCTTTGGGACTAATTAGGTGCTCTCTCTCTCTCTCTCTCTCTCTCTCTCTCTCTATACATCTATTCTTCCATCCATCTAAAAAAAAAAAACCATTGCAATCATCAATCGCTGTCAAAGCCCTTGTGCAAAGTTCTCGTAACATGCATCGATGTTTCAGCTCATATAGATTTATATAAAGACATCCAGAGTGTTAGGGTCGAAAACCATAATCCAATATCTTCAGAACCAACAAAGCCGCCCTTCTGGTCCAGTAATCATGTTCTTCACACATTGTATTAAATTTCTTTTTTAGTTGTCTGAACAATGCAATATTGCAACATAATAAAACAACAATAACTGTAAAACTGCAAATCCAGATGTTCTTCAAGGGCAGGACTGAGCAGTTCAGGATGTACCACTGTGTCGGAGCTCAAGCCGGCTGCAGAGGATGGATATCAAATGTATGTGCAACTCATTCATTTCAGTACTGTGCATAACCATTATATTGATCCCTATTAAGATCAAATATGGTCCCTGCTTTTTGAAGGGAAAAATAAATAAATTAGAGATCAGTCACTGCATAAAGGATTCTTCGACATGGCGCGAATCACTCCATTAGGTGGGTGGATGCATGTTAAAAGGCACGGCGATCCGTTTCCGGATTCGTTTCCGCATTTCGTCCTATACAACGCAAACATCTCTCCCATGAATTAATATCATCATTATGCACAAGGCGGGATTTCCGTTTCAGAAATGATTGCAAATCATCTGGCGCGCGCTCATAGCAGGCCTGCGCATAGGGCCTTGCAGTGCAGATAGCGCGTGCACTGGCCACGTCTTGGCCCTGAAAACCCTTAATGCACCACCTATCAGTTACAATTACGCTTCGAGTCTTTAATAAAGACCAGCAACGAACAATTTGACGTCTTGGAAGTCAAAGCGAGAAACAGAAACTGTTTTCTGGCAGTCCGTCTAGAACTAGGAACTGACGTATCTGTGCATTTAAAAAACAGCATGTTACTCACGGGAATGAGGAATCATCCTTCCAGACTGGACAGCGTTGTGGCCATTGTCATCAAATTCGCGCAATGGACTGTTTCAGTCCACTGCCATGCATTGTCTGTACAATGCGCCGACTGCAGAGCAATGGAGGGACCAGCTGGACTGGGTGTTCCGAGACAGAAAACAGGAAAGAGGCGTGTACACAATAAAAGTCCTATTAGGTAACCCGTGTAGGCAGCCAGGATAAACACATGGATGCTTCCATAGCACTGTTAACCAAACACTTTTAGACTTTGCTATATATATATATATATATATATATATATATATATATATATATATATATATATATATATATATATATATATATATTAGTATGTGGATCTTTTCCAGACTGTTACCACAAAGCATGTATAGTATGATCTTTGGATGTGGTATGATACAATTTTGCATTTTGTGTTTACTTGAACTTGAAGAGCCGAGGGATATATAAGAGCAAATTGGGAGTAAATGTGGGATGCGATGCTCAAAAATCACACCATACTTATGATCAGGTGTATATATAAATATATAATCTCTTTACAACAGGTTTACTGGCAGAGCTATTTTGTATTTTGTGTTTTGTGTATTGTCTTTGCACTGTCTTGTGTTGTCTTTGCACTGTCTTGTGTTGTCTTTGCACTGTCTTGTGTTGTCTTGCACTGTCTTGTGTTGTCTTTGCACTGTCTTGTGTTGTCTTGCACTGTCTTGTGTTGTCTTTGCACTGTCTTGTGTTGTCTTGCACTGTCTTGTGTTGTCTTTGCACTGTCTTGTGTTGTCTTGCACTGTCTTGTGTTGTCTTTGCACTGTCTTGTGTTGTCTTTGCACTGTCTTGTGTTGTCTTGCACTGTCTTGTGTTGTCTTGCACTGTCTTGTGTTGTCTTTGCACTGTTTGCACCAGGTTGCACACATGCACTTTATGTGGCGAGGACAATTACTAGTCCTTAGCCCTGTGTTTTCTGTTTCTGTGATTGTTGTTGTTTAATTTAGCACCAGGGTTCTGGAGGAACATTGTTTCATTTCAAGGTGTACTGCGTCAGCTATATATGGTTTAAATAACAATAAAATCTTCTTGACTATAAAAGGAAGCGCAGGGAGGGAGAATATATCATATCAGTACCAAATGATATTTACTTACATTATTTTAATCGAGTATTTATTTTCATGTACTTCTACTTTTTAAAGTAGCTTTATAAATCTTTTACTTAAGTATGTTTCGTTTGAACTATTGCACTTAACTACGTCTTGAATCATATCCTTTACTGACTAAAAAATAATAATAATAATAATGCAAGGGGAAATTATTCCGTGCCTCGGAAACTACTACAGTGATTGATTGGAAGGCAGAGAACAAACGCTCTAAACTTACAAGAAATGAAGATAGAGACGGACAAGACAGACACCAGGGACCCAGCTGAAAGCAAAATGTTCTCGATTCGAAAGTTGTTTCAATGCATGTGCTCACTGTCTGAATTTGTGATTTCTCTCATCATCATAAATTACATTATAACATGATTTATTTTTTTGCTGCGAAAGCACATAAAATTATACTCGTCATGGACACCGGTGTTTTTATTTATGTTTGTTTTTAGTGGACTTTAGTTTCAATTACATACAACTAGATTGAAATTTATATCCCCTTGTCCTTTTTGAACTGCACTAGAATCCCCCACCCTACTCTCGCTATGAAAACTCTGAATACATTTTAAATGAGCTTCCCTGTTCTTTTACTTGAGTAGATTTTTAGACCAGTAACTTGACTTGTACTTTAATGGAAATAGCTGTTTTTTTATTTGAGTAGAATATATGGTTATCACTTTGCATGCTGCGATAGTAGATCATAAAGATTTCTGTCTTAAACAAATTTCCCCTCACTATCTAAAAGGCCACAATTAGATATTTATTTAATAAAATTTTCCCATGATATCATGTGAAACTGGATCAGGTACCTAAATAGATGCATGCTTTTAGCAAGGCCTACACATAACACACATCACATATAACCTTGTGCTCCAGAACATTTGATCACATGCACATTATCAACTTGTGCTTGTTAATATCATGAACAGCAGCTATGCTAATTCCTCTTTACTTCTTCTCTTTCTCTTCCCATCCCGAGGCATCCTGAGGTTGTGCCAGCCCCAGTCACGTCTCACCTCATGAAGATTGTGGACCTTTAAAGAAGTAGATGCCGACCCCGCAAACATCCGGACCATCTAGAGATGTACCAGTGCCAATTGGATCATACTTCATGTGGAGTTTGGACATTGGACCTCCTTGAGTGTTTAAAGGCTCTGGCATGGAGAAGCTGGTGTTGGATTTATGATGATCGCAAATGTTGAGCTATTTTCTGAGTTGCTTAGTCGCTCCTGGTTCCATAACCTCAAATGACTGTATAAGACTGTAAAAAGGACATTACTCATAATCTTACATTCCAGTGATCATGTTAGTTCTCACTCTCCAGTGTTCTGTATCGTTTAAAGACTATAATCACAGTCTTGATGTCACCCAAATGAGGATGGGTTCCCCTTTTGAGTCTGGTTCCTCTCAAGGTTTCTTCCTATAACATCTAAGGGAGTTTTTCCTTGCCACAGTCTGCTTGCCACAGGCTGTTCATTAGGGATAAATACACATCGTTCACCTTAACTGTTAAATTCTGGAAAGCTGCTTTGGGGCAATGTCTGTTGTGAAAAGCGCTATATTAATAAACTTGACTTGACATGCATCCACCATTATAACCACCAATGGCTTGCTCATAAGGGGTAAACTGATAAGGAGCAAAATTATAGGCACTAAACATATACCTTTACATTACATGTACATTTACATATACAACTTTATAACATTTAAACCTGCTTTGAGACAATGCCCATTGTTAAAATTGCTATACAAATAAAGCTAAATTGAATTAATGAATAAAACCATAAAATGTACATTATCTGACATAAGATGTAAGTGTTTGTTATTTGAATATAAAAAAATGTAAATTATGTGCGGAATCTTTCAAGTGTAGGTTTGAAGCACTCTTTTACATCCTCAGTTACATCTGTTTTACGTTCATATTTAATTTACTTTAGAAAGAGTACTTTGATTTGACTTTGCTATTTTAATGATTTTTAAAATGACATTTATTTATTTTGTCATTTGTGTGTTAATTCAGTGTTAAACTCAACTTCATGTCTGGTTGAAAGTCCATTGTTTTGTGTTTAAACAATACAACAAGCAATCTTTAGTAAAATCTTCACGTACAGCACAAGCACACACAGTTCCTGTTTTGATACATAACAGTAGTACACACCATTCCTTAAATTAAATCATGCAGTTCCTCCCAATTATTGGCAATTATTATAGATACTGAATTATGTGTTAAAGATTTTTAAATTAAAAATGAGTTGTTGAGAAGAGAGTTCATCGAAATGGCCAGACTGGTTCAAGCTGACAAAAAGTCTACAGTACTCACATAACCAATCTACTGCAATATAGTATAACCTCGACACTCGCGACCTCAATTGTTTGCGACTTTTCATTCGGAACCAGACTAAGAGTAACTCGCAAAATATCTGACAGTTCGTGAGAACATTTATAACAGGTAATTCACAATTTTTGTTTACAGTACAGTACATGTACAATTCCCCTTGAAAAAAGAACCATCGAAACGTAACCCCTGTGGATATCGAGGTTGCACTGTACTGCCCTCTTTATGCCAGCGTTGTTTGATTTTATGAAGTGTTTTTTTTTTCTTGTGTGCTCATTCACTAAGCTGAATAACCAATCAGAGTTCTCTTTTTCGACAACAAGCTCCGCCTTCAGTTTGACACATTTACACAGTGGCGGGCCGTGCATTTGGTACTTGGGCCTTCAGTGGGGACTTACCCGACTTAATCCACCTCTTAATACCACCACTATCACTTCGCAATTATAAAAAAATACTATATAATCAATACTATACAAAAACGCAATATAACAATGCGTGGCATTACAACGAGAGAGGAATTTCGCATATGGAGGGTGAAAACGATTTTACTAGAGCAAGCTCCAAATCTCTACACTACAACCGCAACTGTGCCACCTACATCATCTGGAGCAGTTCAGAATCGATATTTGTCTAATAACATGACAAAAACAAATAAAATAAAATACAACCTACTCACCAGAGATGCAGACTCCTAATGCATACTCATATAATTTGCACTGCTCCTCAGAGGCTGTAAGGCAGTGGTACCACTCGTAGGCACTGGTCTAGAAGTGGCAAAAAAAACAACTTTTCCCGGGCTGAGATAAGCTAGCTAGCTTTAGGGTTGGCTGACCTCTTCTCACAATGTTTAGCTTTTCTTGAAAATTGATTTTTAAGTATGTCCAAGACCAAATAAATTCCTAAAAAAAAGTCAAACTCAGATGTATTAATGTGTGTGGAGCACAAGAGATGTGTTTTGCTAGTCAAACTTGGCTGTAGCAGTTTCCCTCTGACCAACAAATCAGAAGACGGAAAAATGCTGCCGCTATTCTGGGCCAGCTAGCTAACCCTGTGAAGCAAATTTAAAATCTGATTGGTTAAAGAAAGAGATTTATTTATTATAGAGAATAAGGTAAAAAAGGCCAGCGGTACTGACTTTGAAGGCACTGGGCAGATTAGATTGACATGGCAGCAAATAGAAGCTGAAATGTGATTGCAGAAAAAAATCTAATGTCCACATATACGTACTGGAAGCAGTGCAGCCAAGTGAAACACTACAAAATGAAGAGAATAAACTGTTGTGAATAAATGAATACAATTTAATGGAACAAATATTAGAATTTAGGTTGTAAATGTAGGTCAGTGCTTCTCATAGTGTTTAGGCCAGCAGAGAAGGCTTTGCTTCATTTACTACATTTAACAGACGCCCTTATCCAGAGCAACGTACAAAAGTGCTTTGAATCTTTATCAATGAATAAATCAACAATGGTTTGCAAGATTACAAACTTAAGATACAATCGGCCTAAAACTCTGTTAATAGAAATTATAACACTTTTTTGTTATAAAACAAAGACAAAATAAAAAGTGTTAGTTTAAATGTTCCCGGAAGAGGTGGGTCTTTACCCGTCAATTGGAGATAAGCCAGTGACTCTTCCCCTAAGAAAAAAACAGTGCAAGAAGATCTCAGGCAGCATGGTGTAGTGTGAGGAGTGATAAGGTTTTTGAGGTAAGAAGTTGCTGGTCCATTTTTAGCTTTGTAGGCAAGCATCAGTGTTTTGAATCTGATGTGTGTAACTCCTGGAAGCCAGTGGAAGGAGCGCAGCAGTGGGGTGCTGTGGGAGAACTTGAGCAGGTTAAACACAAGTCATGTCGTAGCAAAAACTTGCCACGTCTGTAGCTGGCCCTTTGGGTACTAATAATGTTTTAAAAGTAATTCTTCACAAAAGAATTAAAGTAGAGTTTATTGCAGTAAAACCACAATCAAACCTAGAGCATACTCAAAATCTTCATTTATACACATTGAACATCCCTTGATTACTATTCCATTTGGAAAATCCCCAACTTCTGGCCCTCCCCAGTTACCTTTATTTAAAAAAAGAAATACATGAATACGTCACTTAGGGGTTTGTTTGATCATTCTAATTCCCATTAACCGCAGCCTATTTAGGGTTGGACTAAAAAAATTAAGAGCCATCTTATTTCCCCCAATTCCTTGCCATGTTTATTTTCACATCAGGCCACCACGCACATGCACATGTCATTTTCTCAATATTTTATTTAATGTTATCATAGATTAGTGACAGCATGATTCTGCGTACGTGCTCAAATTAGTACTAAATCATGTTATATTTTTAGCTAGGCAAATCCCTGTACAGCCCTGTCTTCCACAAGGCCCCTTGATCTCACTTAAGAGATGGGATCGCGATTTTCTGCTAACGCATATGGCTGCTGAATTGGGTCACCTACACCTGACCCAAGAATGTGGCTATCATACCGGCTGGTTCGTGCCCCTCGATCTCTGACGCTTCAACCCAAATATACATATGCCTCCCTGATACCAAGCCATTTCCAGATATTGATAATAACAATGTTGTATCGTGTTCTAGTGTCAGTGTTGATTCACATAGTAGTGTAGGTGATGATGATTACAGGCCAACCTTGTATGTGAGGACCTTACTGTTCAGACTAGTAAAGATTTTACTGAGCTATCCTATGGTTTCTCTTCTGCACGTTCTCTTAAGTATTAGCTCTGTTCTCAAGGCCAGTCTGGCCCAGAACATTTCACTCAGGTACTATGACCTTGTCAAAATAAAAATCCAAAACAATCTGTCCCTAGTAACTGTGTGCTGTGTAATTTTTTCTCCTATATTTACAGTGTGCAGTCTGTTCATTAATGAGTGTAACAAACTCACTGGTTCCACGCTGGAAGAAAGAGAGACAGGCAATAGATCATAAAAAAAAGCATTCTTTATTTACTTTTACTTTTGCCCCAGTGCTTTTCTGCCCAGTACCCAATATGGGTCTCACCCACACGCTAGAGGTCTCAGCGTCCGCCGTTCACCGATTGGAGACCCTTCCACTCTCCACTGCTTGGTGTCTTTCTCCCCCCGAGGCTCGTGTCTGCTTTATTGCCGTCGGCGGCAGACAGCAATGATTAGTCTCATCAGTTACAGGTGTAGTCTTACCGCTCGTTCCATCCGGCTCTGCCCTTCATTCATGAACTGCTGCCACAATGAGCATGAAGTTTAAGTTAAGTTTTACCTTAATCCATTATCCTACATTGCGCATCTGCATTTTGGATCATTTGCAGTGAACAAATAGCGGTAGTGGTAGATCTGCCAGCAGAGAGTTGCAGTAGTCCAGTCTCAATATTAAAAGAGATTGAACAAGCAGCTGAGCAGCCTGTGTGGCTAAAAATGGTCGAATCCTTCTGATGTTTTAGAAAAGAAACCAACAAGACAGTTGATTGTCCACAGTTACTTCAAGGTTGCGAGCGTTGGCTGACCGGGAAATCAAAAAGTAGTATAGAGTTATCCTTAGATCCTGAGCTGGGAATTAATCACCTGCAATGACCAGAAGTTTAGTTTTGTTGGGGTTGAGTTTTAGTTTAAGCACTTATCCATGATGATATGACTGCCAAGCATGCTAATATCTAAGCAGAAGCTATGGTATCTGAGGGAATGAAGAATAAGATGAGTTGAGTGTCATCAACATTGAAGTGGTAAAAAAAACCCATGTGAGGATATAACTTCACCAAGAGAGTGAGTATAGAAGGAGAAAAGGAAAGGACCAAGTACTGATTCTTGTGGGACACCAGTGGAGTGTCGACCCACTCCATGTTACCTGGTATGTGTGACTTTCAAAACATTCCATTGCTGCTACACAAATTCCAAGGTTCCTGAGAGTTGACAAGAGAGTCTTGTGGTTGACCATGCTCGAATGCTGCTGAAAGGTTAAGGAGGATGATTACAGATGACAGCTTGGCTAATCTAGCAGCATGTAGTTTCTCAGTGACAACCAAAAGGGCAGCCCCTGTGGAATGTGCTACTTTGGAGCCAGACTGGTTGGGATCTTGGAAGTTGTTTTGTGGGAGACATACATACAGTTGATTAAAAACAATGCATTCTAAAATTTTATAAAGACAGAAGAGAAGTGAAACTGATCTGTAGTTGATGATGTCTGATGAATCCAGAGCAGACTTCTTCAAGATGGGAATAAACCTTGCTCTCTTGAAGGCAGTTGGCACATGGCCAGAGACGACTGGCAGGAGGTCTTCAATTCAATTCAATACATTTTTATTTGTATAGCGTTTTCAACAATGAACATTGGCTCAAAGCAGCTTTACACAGATAATGTGGTGATAAAAAAATGTGTACCTGATGAGCAAGCCGGTGGCGACTGTGGCAAGGAAAATCTCCCCGAAATGGCATAAGGAAAAAACTTGAGAGGAACCAGACTCAAGAGGGAACCCATCCTCATCTGGGTTGCACCGAATGTCCATTTATTGCAGATATACGATGTTGCGGGGTACAGTGATAGTGATCAGAAGCAAACTGTAGTCCTGAGTCAATGTAGCAGACTGTTGACATTAACTACAGTCCAAATCCATCCTCAAAGCTCCCGTTCTTACTCTGGAATTTCATGGAACCACCCAAGGCATTGATGAGAAACCGTCCCCAGCTGCACAGAGTGGCCTCCACACGAAGAGAACACTATCCAGAGGCAGGCCTGGATAAAGTGGGAAGATCTGCGGAGGGAAGAGGGGCAGGAACAGTGGTCACTAGAACCTCAGGAGCATGTTTAACTGGACCGAGAGAGAGGTCACAGGTCTTGTGAGATGGTCCTGAGCAAAGGTGAACGGATTGGATCTAGCAGGCAGGTGGTAGAATTGCAAGATTGGATGACAACAAAAGAGTGGGGGATTCCTAGCTGTGTAATGTAGGTGTAGTCAGGACAGAAGGGAAGGTCTGAAGGAATTTTTTTAATCATCTTATCATTGAAAGAGGTGTTCGGCAATCAGGGAGGATGAAGCAGGTGGAGCAGGAGGGTTGAGTTGTAAAGAGATGTTGTGGAGCTTACAAAGATCTTGTGCAGAAGCCTCAAGTTTTTCCTTTAGAAGGCAGTCTTGGCTGCCAGTCGACCGTCAGTCGACCGTCAGCTCGGTGTGTCCAGTGCTTTACTCCTGCTGCCGAGCTGACGGTCGACTGTCGGGCAATGTCGGGTGCTTTTTGAGAGTTGTGTTAGTGAGCTATTCACTAACACAACATTTAAAAATATACAAAGCAGAGTGTACAATATATAGGTAAATAATGCAAGTGCTGGTTCCCCAAAAATTCTGAACATTTGCTCCATTTTTCTCACTATAGTGAGAAGGTCAGAATTCTTTTTACTTAAATTGTATACAATTATCAGATTTATGGAGCATGGTCAAATTTATATACTTGAGCCACATAAGGCCATTAAAATTTATTATAACAATACAAGGAAAATTGTCAAGGGGTGTGGACATTAGGATATTAAGCTGCAAAGGGACAGCCTGTTCTCAAAGTTGATGGTTCAGAAGCTAGAACAGTAAGCAAGCTGATCTAATAAATTTTGACAAGGAACAAATTGTGATGGCTAGACAAGTGGCTCAACACATCTTTCTAAAACAGAAGGTCTTGTAGGGTGTTCCTGGTATTCCTGATAGGTACCTACCATAAGTGTTGCAAGGAAGCAAAAGATAAGTTCTCCAGCACCAACCCCAGCAGCCGCCATAACCATGCGCTACATCAAGATGCGACTCCAGGACAACTACTTAATTATAGGAAAGCACAGCTTGTGGCTCTGGACTGGTTGGCCATCCTTTTTAAACAGCACTAGTGATGCTAACATTCAGCAAGCTTAGCTACTCATTTGAGTTCACCCTACAGCTCTGAAAACCCACCCAGGCGGAATACAGCCCAGAGGAGTGGTCAATGTTGTAGTGCTTCAGCAGTGTGCCACTCAGCTACCAGAAGTGATGACAATAGGTCCAGTGCCACCAAGTCCATTTGGCAGAAGACCACTTGGAAGCATTTCTGGTGCAAACAAGCTTACTATCTTTGACCTTTTCTTTGCTCTACCTGTCCTTGCACCATGGACAAAGGGCTACTAAAAGCAATACCTGTGTTTCCCCCCTTACAATTTTTCTGTCTTTTGTTACCTGCCAAAAAAGTGACTGCAGGGCCAGGTGTGTGGAAATAATGCCTGGGCCAGTATATTGCCATTCCAGGGAACCTGGGCAATTGCAGAAGCAATAGCACATGATGGACAGCATGACCTGGATTTCCCAATGCACTGCAAGCCACCCCTGATTAAGCTGGGACCTCATTCAGCTGTGTAGTACAGGCTGGTAGGGGCACAGAATTGGCTGAGGAGGCATTGGGTTAACCATGAATGTTAAGCTTATGCCTCATTCTGAAGATGTATCCAAGATGGCAGAACAGTAGTAGCTGACAGTGAAAATTCTGGATCCAAAATGGTGCATCTTTTTGTTGCCCATTTCCCATGACCTTCGAACATCGGAGCATGTGTCTCTCGGAGTCAAGTTTATTCAAGTTTATTTGTATAGCGCTTTTCACAACAGACATTGTCTCAAAGCAGAGCATCTTTTTAAAATAAAAAATACAAAAAAAAACATGGCTTACTTCAAGGACCAGGCTTCCAGACCTAGGTGTAGACTGAGGCCAATGTCCAGAGGAGGAGACATTGAAAGCAGTGCATGAGAAGTGTGGAAAATGGACAGGAGTCAGTGCTCAGTGGAATGCCCTAATTTCCACCCACTGCTCATCTCTGGTTTAGTTTGTGATCATGAAATGTAAGCTATTTTATTTGCCTCAGGAATTCATCACCGTTATTGTACTCAGAATGTACATTCCACCTAGAGCTAATGCTAACGAGGTGCTCTGTGTACTCTACTGGACTACACACCCTGACTGTTTATTGTCACCAGAGATTTCAACCATGCAAGACTCAGAACCGTGCTCCTTAAATTCCATCAGAATGTATACATTGAGGGGACTTTAAAGGGGAAAACACACTGGATTTTGTTTAAAAAAAACATACTTGGTTTGAACCAGGTGAAGCCCGGGCCCTCTTTGTCTACTCAGACTAGAGACCTGCACGGGACAGATTTTTCAGTCCTGCTCCCGCAAAGTCTCTACCACTCCAGCAAAAATATATATTTTCTCCCACCAGCATTATTTAAGTTTTTTCCAGCTCCCACCCGCAGGTAAAATGTATAAGTAGTTTTATTTTCAATGCACTGACTGCTTCTTCCTGCTACTCTGCTTTTTTTAGTTTCACTTGCTTCCCTTAACAAACAATCAGTTTTAGTGTAAATGATGAACATGACACGAACAAGGAAATTTTCAGAACATAGAAGATCAACTAAAACGATATCATGTAAAATCCTTGTAAAAATCAGGCCAAGCTTTTGTTTGGTTGTATAATCCTTTTTTTTTTAAATAATGAAGTAATATCTTTAGCACTTTTGACCACTCATCTGGCATTCAAACTCAGTTCTGAAACAAGTGAAAACCTGGCCAGCAGAAACCATCTCTTTTTTTTTTAGGACTACCTTAAATATACTGAATGAAACATGTATAGGGAGCCCACAACCGGTGGCCACATCACCAACTTGGAAGAATACACAACATCAGTGACCAGCTACATCAGCAAGTGCATTGATAATGTCACTTTGCGCAGACTTTCCTGGGCCATTAGAGAGATAAAACGTGCAAATGCCCAAAGTATCTACAAACACTCATAGACAGGAGCAACACACGGCACATGTGGGAGGGCATCCAAGCCATCACCACCTACAGGACATCATCACCTTCCCTATGATAGTGATGGCTCCCTTCCAGATGTGCTGATTAGCTTCTACACTTGATTTGATGGTGGGACCAGTTCTAAAAGATCTGAAGGCGTGTAGTGCAGTGCAAAGAATAATAAACGCTTTGAAACATGAGTAACTGTTCCATTTTTAGCTTTCTAGACAAGCATTAGTGTTTTGAATCTTTGAACGTGTTCAGCTACTGGAAGCCAGTGAAGGAAGTGCAGCAGTGGGGTGGTGTGACAGAATTTAAGCAGGTTAAAAACTGTATTTTGGATCATTTGTACAGGACAAATTGCATTCAGAGGAAGACCTACCAGCAGAAAGTTCCAGTAGTCCAGTCTCAAAAAGATAAGAGACTGAACAAACATCTGAGCAGCCTTTGTGGATAGCCAAATTATTCTGATGTTATACAGAAGAAAGCGACATGAGCATGTCACATTAGCAACATCCAGGTTAAGAACAGTTGATTGTCCATAGATATCCCAAGCTTGCAAGTTGTGACTTAAGGGGGGGATCAGTGAGGTGTGTATATCGTATATCTGGATATCGTAAGATCCTGAGCATGGGATGAATCACCTGTCATGACCAGCAGTTCAACAACGTCTCTCACACACACAAACACACACCAAACATTAACGGTCAAATTCTGTTTGCACAAAATTACTGCTAGAACTTCCAGTTTACATATACTGTACTGTGTTTCCTGTGTGTATTATGTTGACCTTTTTTTCTTTTACACATGTACTTTATTTATTTAGTTTTGTATAGTTCCGTGTTCTGTATGTTAATTTATGTTGTTTTATGTAGCACCTGGTCCTGAGGGAACATTGTTTAATTTTTCCCTTGTACTACACGGTATATGTTTGGAAGACATTAAAAGCATACTTGACTTCACTTGTTTAGCAAGGCAGAGAGTGAGAGAGGATTTAGGAGGTTGTGTTAGGAAGGGCATCCAGTGTAAAACGTGCTAAATCAAATATGCGGATCACAAATCTGAAATTCATACCAGATTTGTTGAGGCCCAGGTTACCAACGACCGCCACAGGAATCGTTAGCCAACAGGGTACCGGTCGAAATTGGCTACTGTTGGCCAAAGGAGGAGAAGAAGAAGAGGAGACCGTCTACAGAGACAGCAGGGAAAGGAGGAGTGTAGAAGAGTGGAGGTTAGGGGGGGCACTTTAAATGTTGGTACTATGACTGGTAAAGGGAAAGAGGTCACTGATATGATGGAGAGGAGAAAGGTAGATATGTGGTGTGTTCATGAGACCAAGTGGAAAGGGAGTAAGGCCAGGAACATTAAAGGGGAGTTTAAACTGTTCTTTTATGGTGTGGATGGAAAGAGAAATTGTGTAGGAGTGATCTTGAAGGAAGAGTTTAAGTAAGCATGTAGTGGAGGTAAGGACTGAAAGAAGAATAAGATGTGAAAACTGAAGGTAGACTGTAGTGTGAGATTCAGGGAAGGGGTCAGACAGGAGCTCGGTGGTGGTGAAGAGGTGCTAGATGATTGGGCAACTACTGCAGAAGTAATAAGGGAGAAGTGAGAGCAACGATTTAGAGGATGAAGAGTGGAAAGTCGGTTGGACCAGATGACGTACCACTAGAAGCATGTTTAGGAGAGATGGCAGTTTTTAACAAGATTGATTAACAAGATTTTGGAAGGTGAGAGGATGCCTTAGAAATCCTCTCTTGATGGAGAAGTATAGAAAAGGACATAAGGAGTTGCATTGTGTTTGTGGATTTAGAGAAAGCATACGACAGGGTGCCAAGAGAGGAGTTGTATGAAGTGGTATCTAAACCCTTTTCTGTTGCCAGTGGTGATGGACAGGTTGAAGGACGAGGTCAGACAGAAGTCTCTGTAGACTATGATGTTTGCGGGTGATATTGTGATTTGTGGTGAGAGTAGGGAGCAGGTTGAGAAAAGCCTGGATAGGTGGAGGTACGTGCTGGAGAGAAGAGGAATGAAAGTCAGTAGGAGTAAGACAGAGTATGTGTGTGTGAATGAGAGGGAGAATGTAATGAAAAAAGTGTGTTGGAGAAGTGAAGAAGAGAGTGCAGGCAGCATGGACTGGGTGGAGAAGAGTGGCAGGAGTGATTTGTGATAGAGTATCTGCAAGAGTGAAAGGGAAAGTTTATAGGACTGGTGAGACCTGCTATGTTGTATGGTTTAGAGACAGTGGCACCAACTAAAAGACAGGAGGTGGAGCTGGATGTGGCAGAGATGAAGATGTTTAGATTTTCATTGGGAGTGACGAGGATGGACAAGATTAGAAAATGAGTTTATTATAGGGACAGCGCATGTAGGACTTTTTGGAGACAAAGTAAGAGGAGCCCGAGTGAGATGGTTTGGACATGTGCAGAGGAGGAACACGGAGTATATCGGTAGGAGAATGCTGATGATGGAGCCACCAGGAAGGAGGAAAAGATGTAGGCCAAAAAGAAGGTTCATGGATGTGGTGAAGTAAGACATGCAGGTAGTTGTTTTGAAAGAGGCAGATGTAGAGGACAGAATAGTATGGAGATGGATGATCTGCTGTGGCGACCCCTAATGGGAGCAGCCAAAAGAAGAAGAGGATTTCCCTTTTAAACAGACTTAAGATTAAACTATCTGGCACATCTTATCCCAAGTTAAAGTAATTGATGGCAATACATTTGGCCCAATGTCCTCTTCAGTCCATATTCAGAATTAAGATAAGTAGCTCGAGCAGCTGTTGTTTGGATTTTAAGAAATTCCTAAGTTTGCAACCTAGTGAACCATTTTTCATTTATTAATTGATAGACTTCTAAACACTTTTGTATGTCATTGTGATTATGGGTGTCTGCTAAATGTCGTAAATGTATGCTTTTTTGATCTTATAGCAAAGCTCTACACATTTGAGCAATTAATACTAGGTAAAAATTCACAACAAGGTCAAGCCCAGTATGTCAGGGTTAATTTAGCTTCAGGAATATGCACTGCGAGATAAATGTGCTTTTCTACTCACACCATGCTTCTAATTTCTTTCCAATTGGTAAGGCGCCCTTTGACAAGGTTCTATTTCACACAGACAGTGGATAGTGACTGAGAGAAGCAGATTAACCACCTATGAAGTTGGAATTACACAGTCACCCCTATTGTTCCCACAAGTGCAAGAAACTTTGGCACAGTTTGCTAATCTTGGTTTCTGGTTTTGTTCAGTTCTGTGAGGACTTTAGAAGTCAACGTGGTGTTTAAATTCTATGCATATCCAGTGAATTAACCATTGACAAACTCCTTGATCGGTTAAGAGCAGCTATTATTCGAATATGAAATTGAAAATAAGATGCCCTCAACTGAATCTTCTGAGGGTTATGGCAACTTGCAATCTTTCCTGTTGTTTAGAGCTTTAACTGCATTTCAGTAACTCTTAGACAGAATTCACCATCCACATGCTGCTTATACTGCCTATTAAGAGGCACTGTCCTGAGATTATTGAGAAAATCCAAAGAAATATTCTCTCGGCAAGTGGTATCTAGGCTTCCATGGGTAGGTGTACCCGCAAACTTTTTGGAAAGCAGCAATTGTGGCCTGCCAAAGACCCAACGCAAAAAAGAAGGCGAGAGTTTTTGGAGGCGAATATTGGAGTGGAGAACAGAGTCCCTTTGGAGTAGTCCAAAGGCTGCCCACTGTCCTCATTTCTCTCCAAACCAAAGACAGTGTTACAGCTGGCTATGATAGAAGGTGTTAGAACATATAAGTGCATTGCAGCCTGCTCATGTTGACCCCCTCTTGGTTCTGCCAAAAGTGCCTTTTTTTCTTTGGATGAGCATCAGAATTGATCCATGTAGCAATAGTAAAATAGCCTAGACAGATGAATCACATTCTTTTACCTCATGTGGACAGCTGTGTGTGTTACTATAAGAAAGGATTGTACCAGGATGCACCAAGAGAAAAAGGTAAGTAGAAGCAGTGTAATTCTCTGAGCACTATATTGTTGGAAGACACAGTACACCCATTCATGACAGCAGTATCCCCTATTGGCAGTGGCATCTATCAGCAGGAAAAAAATGCTCTACCACACTGTAAATAATTGTTCATTGTCTTGCTCAAATATGTAAGGCCTTCCCTAAAAAACTTTTTCTGGATGGAAGCATTTGTTGCTCTTAAACCTGTATATACCGTTCAGCATTGATGAAGCCTTTCTAAATGTGTAAGCTGCCCATTCCACAAGCACTAATGCACTTCCATACATCAGAGATGTGGCGTATTGAACTGACTGGGCAGAGGGCCCGAAGATGATCACGGGCATCCAATATTGATTATCGCCTTGATTGGTGAAGCTCCGACCATCTTTACTTCTGAGAGACTTAGCCTCTTTAACGTGCACTATAGCCAATCATCTTACTGACCTGTTGTAAACCAACATTAGTTGCAAAAACTTTTACATTTTAGTAACACTTTCCAGACTTATTTTTTGCCCTGTCCCAAGTTTGAGACTTGCTGCAACCATCAAATTAAAAATTACATTATTTTTTTCCCTTAACATGGTACATTAAGTTTAAAATTTTGATGTTTTCCCTTTTAATTGTGAATACAATATGGGTTTGCAAATGTACATTTTACATTCTCCCCTTTTTATTTTAATTTAGGTTGTAGACCAAAAGGACATTTTTCTTTGTCATATTACTTTTCCCAATAAACCCTTTTTTAAGGGTAGAAGACTTAATTTTACTATCAAGTGTCAAATTGCACCTGGCATACATTTATAGCTTCTGCTGCTAATTTATTAGAAGCTAATAATCATTACACATAACAGGCTACATTTAATAACCATTTGACAATGACGTGTGTTCAAATTATATTTAACTACTTAGACGTGTATTTATATGGTGATTGTTCTGGCATGTAGCTAGTATAGAGTTATAGCTAGTAGAGCACTATGAAGTACACATTTTAGCTACTACACTGTATTTCTAGAACTAACACAATGAACAGGTACTATACTACCACAAAAGAAAGACAATAGATTCAAGCAGCTTATCCCTATAATGAAAATGCAGGGGTATGTTATGACAGCATTGTATCAGTTTGATTTATAGCACCTTATTCAAGTGGCTTTACCTCCCTATTCAACATTTAGTCTATAATTTTGATCTTTCAAAATGGCTTGGTTGCTTATTTGATACTATAGAATAACTGTATCCTGATATTTTTTTTTTTAGAAGCAATCAATGACTTTCAAAGTCTAACACCTCTCTCAGTAAATGTGACAGATGTAGACCACCAAAGGCAGCTATATTCAAATGGCTTTATTGTCCATGTTGGAAAATTGAACACACCATAACGGTCTTTAAAAAATGTTTTTAAAAAAAGTTACGTACGAATACACAGGTATATTTAGATATATACAGTCACTTGCAAAGTTAGGTTACTACACCTAATCATGAGGTGCTTGGTAGGTGGTCAACCACCCCTTATGAAAGAAAATGAAAAAAATTAGCAACAAAACAATAAAATATTCCAGAATATTTTAGAAGAAACCAGTAAATATCAAAAATCACATTTGAACAAAGATATACATAACTTGAACAACCCTAACAATCGTGTATTAGACATGTAAAAGCAAGGACATGAGAAATTTGACATTATTAAAAAAAAGAAAAAGTGTAAATAATTTGAGTCTGCAAATGACAGTTAACTACTTAAGTGTTTACTTAAATAAAATAAAAAAAATTTAAAGCCAATTATGTGTGTGGTGATATGTAAATTATTCTGGGCATGCACGTTTTTACCAAACAAGTTTTAGTTTTTCAAATCATATCTTACATTATCTGGAGTTTTCTATAAATTCAGTACGTAGTCCTCTGAAATGCAGTAGTAAAAACAATAATCTCTCTTATCTATGTACACATCAGAGAGCGATGAAATGAGAAACCCAGGAAAACAAGCATACAACTAAAAAAATTGAGAAGTGGGAACCCACAACGTGAGTCAAGAAACTATACAATTTAACGTTTCCAGAAAATTGAATGACCAAGAACCACCTGCATTGCAGGAAATACTCTACAATATACTCTACTCCATAACTGGGCTTTGAAAGAGAATGTCTGATGGTGACTGGGATTGGTAGGAATCGGACGATGTCCCATGAGTTTGCTGATGTTCTTCTAAAAGATGTGGAAAGGCGAACGCCTTATCGCACTCTGTGCACTCGTAGACAACTTGTCCTACGTGAGTTTCCTGGTGCTGTCTGAGCTGAGAAAGCAGGCTAAACGATTTATAGCACATATCACATCTGTGGTCACCACTTACTTCACTAAAGGTTTGCAATTCAGGATGTTTCTGTTCATGCTTCGAGAGATCATATGGGGTTTTAAACGATTGGCTACAAACTGAGCAATGGTATTTAGGAAGGGCCATGTGGGTCTTACGGTGAGACAAAAGTAATTGTTCCGTTTTGAAAGAACTGGAGCACAGGTCACATTGATACATGTGATCGTTGTGTACTCGCTGATGCTGTGTAAGATATCGCTTTTGGGCAAAGCTCTTTCCACAAATCGAGCACTTGAACGGACGACCATTTGCATGCAACTTTTGGTGCTCCTGTAAACTTAGGTTGGAAGGAAACCGTTTGTTACAGGTAGTGCAGTTATAGAAGTCTTCTCCAACGTCAACGTCCTCCTCCTCCTCCGCGTTAATATTAGCGAGTACGTCAGAAGAATTCTCCAAACGTCTCCTCTTAGAACGATGCTCTTGGTGAACGCAGTAATGTTGGCGAAAGGCTTCGCTTCCAAGGAAGCTTTTTCCACATTCGGTACACTCGTAGTGTGTAGCTGCGGACAAATGGCACTGTTGATGTTTCTCAAGTTGTTGCTTGGTTGAGAATGTCTGGTTACAAGCAATGCACACATAAGCGTGAACGGAAAGATGGTTTGCCAGCTCTAACACTTCAGAGAAACTCTCAGGGCAAATAGGGCATCTGTAAATTTTGTCCTGATTTGGATCATCAGTGTTCAATTTCTTCACTTTATCAGTCGGCGTTTTGGAGGAATTTTCACCACCGTGTGTTTGCAAATGGGTCAAGAAATGATGGCGGTGTCTAAAGCTCATGTGACAACTATTACACTGAAAGGACCGTGATCCAGATAACTGATGAGTGAGCTGATGTTTTTTAAGGTGAGAACCATGCAGGAAATGCTGATTACAGTCTTTACAGGAGTACGGGCGCTCTTTCGCTGGATTGCAGCCATGCTCCGAGAGCTGCTCAGGATCTGGAAAGCACACTTGACAAATTTCACAGCGATACCTGTATTGCTGAGTGGTACTTAAGGAAGGACTGATGGAGACTGGTGGGGATGAGGCCTGCTTTGCCGGAGGAATTAAAGGAGGGAGCTCGTCCTCTCCCTCAGTGTGGATTTTCCGGTGCTCTGCTCGGCTTGACTTGCAGGAAAAGTTTTCGTGGCAGAGATCACATGGGAAATTTTCCTCCCGATGGGTGGTCATATGTTCTCTCAGTTTTGAAAGCCGCGTGAAACTCAACTGACATTTTGTACAGCGATGGGGATGTTTTCCGACATGAGTGTGCTTATGCTTACGCAATGCAAAGAGAGAAACAAAACCTTTACCACACATTTGACACTGAAATTCAGACTTATGACTACGCTGATGCTGCTGCAGATTTACAAGCTGAATAAAGCATTTGCCACATTCTTCACATTCATAGGGCTTTTCACCAAGATGGCATCTTTGATGGTCTTCAAGATTTTCTGATGTCAGGAATGTTTTACCACAGACATGACAAGGAAAATAAGGGGCATCGCCATCATCCTCATCGCCATCATCCTCACCGTGATCGTCCTCACCGCCATCGTCCTCACCACCATCGTCCTCACCAACTGCTTTATCATCTGCATTACTTCTGTTGGATTCATTGTTGCTCAACTGATGTTCAGTAGAAGCACTCTTAAGGTCATCAAGACTTTTTGCACTCCCATTGTGCTTTGCCCTGATGTGCTTCATATACGACCTTCTTATAGTGTAAATCTTATTGCAGGGTTGGCAAGTATATACTTTAGGAGACACCTGATCCGTTTTCAGAGAAGGCGCGATTGTTTTGCGCGGTTCAGCAGAGGAATGAGACAACCTTTGGTGAGCATTCAAGGATTTGGGAGTCCAAAACCTTAACTCGCATATTTTACAAACAAATGGCCGATTAGGGTCATGACAAGATCTGTGTATGTCCAAATCAGAGAGACAGCGAAAGCTTTTAAAGCATTCAGGGCAGGTGTTTCTAACAGCTTCCTGGTGATGGGTCTTTAAATGCATTTTCAGCATGTATGATTGTTTAAAACTCCTACTACAAATGTAACAGCGGTGGGTTTTAAATAATATGCGCTCCTGGTCTTCACGTCCATGAGCCTCAAGGTGACTTATAAGCATGAGCCCATCTGTAAAACTTTCTTCACATTCAGAGCACTGATATTTGTGAACTACAGGTCCTTTATCCTGGTCTTTGCATGAAAACTTTGTCTGTAGTACACCAGTTCCTGTTGCGTTGGAGTCTTTATTACGAAAGACTAGGATGTCGTCATTTGTACTTTCTGATGGAATGGCTTCTTTCTGGTTAGGTTCCTTTGTAGTGACTTCCAAACCCTTACACCTTCTTGTGTGCTTTTGTTGACCAGCTTTGTTCCAGAATCCCTTGTTGCATTTTTTGCAATAAAGAGTATACGATGCTGTATGAGTGCGCAAATGCATTGCAAGCCCGCTGTTGGTTATAAATCTAGAGTTGCACTGCTCACACTTAAAAGGTTTCGGCCTTTCGTCATTTTTGTGCTCATTGTTCGCATTTATTCGATGACTGCTCTCATCATACTGGTCATCCACTGGTTCCTCCTTAATTTGCATATTACTTAACGGTTCATAGTTGGGGGTACTTGACTGCTGTTGCCGAACAGATCTGTGATTTGTTAAAACATGTTGCTGAAGCTGGGAGAACAACAAAAAGCGATTATCGCAGTGGACACAGGAAAATGCCTTGACCTTTGAAGAACTGGAAATACTGTCTGTAGGTCCAGGGCAGTCAGTGGATTTTAAGCTGATGATACAGTTGTTTTGATGAACTTCAAGAGCTTCCTGAGTAAACAACCCACCACATCTGTCACAAAGCACTTTGGGACCTCTTTTCCCACTGCATTTTGTTAAGTGCCGTTTTAAGTAGTCTTTTCTGATGAAACCCTCATCACATTTGCCACACACAAATGGCCTTTCCCCTGTATGAAGACGAGTATGCAGTGTTAATTCCGATGGGTTTTTAAAGCGGCGGGGACAATATTCACAAGAGAACTTCCACTTATTAGAGTAGTTCCCCTCATTATATTGCAATAGTTTGGAGGATTCTCCACAAGCCTGTACTGAAGATTTAAACTCTGTTGGCATTTGCATTTCCTCCAGGCACACTGTAGAGGACATCTTGCAGCTTCCCCTGAGATGGTGTCTCTTCAGACTGTCCCTAGTGGTATAGCTGCTCCTGCATGCTTTACAGGAAAATGGTTTAACAGTAGAGGGTGGCATGGAAATGGGCCTTGACAAGTTGCTTGTGGCAGAAATTGTCTCAGAAAGAGTATTACGGTCAAGCGAATCACATTGTGGCTGTGGGTGGTCTTCGGAGCCAACTTGGTCAAGAGCAATCCGCTTAAGCTGCACCTCAAGTTGCTTTTTGCCTCTACATCGTGCCTGGTGACGTTTCAGATGATCGTGTCGAGAAAAACAACTTGGACATGTTTTGCAACTATACGGCTTAACGTCTGTGTGGGTAAGAATGTGTCGTCTGAGATTTCTAGGTTTTGTAAAGGTTTTTGTGCAAAAACTGCACTTTAACTGATCACCATTTTCTCCGATGATCACTGTGTGTTTCATGTTACTAGCTGCACTGTTTGGTATTGTTTGGGCTCCTTCAGATTCATTTGGTTGATTTGCTTCATGTTGCCTCAGCACACCATGACATTCGGCTTCGTGCTGCTGACATGTAGTCCGATTAGCATATTTCTGACCGCAATGCTCACAAGCAAACTGTTTTTTCACCGCGTGAGTAGAAATGTGTCTTAATAAGTAAGATCTGTACTGGAAGCGCATGGAACAATGTGGGCATCGTTCCTTAAGACTGTCCTTGACATTTGACCCAGTTTCCTTTAATATTCGGCATGCTCGGTTAGGAACAACTACATTGGTACTTTTGCATTCATCCTTACATGCATTCCTAGATTCTTCACTTTTTGATGGCTCCCCATAGGACTCCTCCTTGGTATTGCAGACATTGCGATGTTCAGAGATCTTACTCCTTTTGTAACATTTCCCGCACTTTTTACACTTTTCAAGGCTGTTAGCCAAATGAGCCTTGACATGCAATTTCAAATAACTTGACTTGGAAAATGTGCGTGAGCAGTACGAGCAGTAAGAAATTTGGCGTACTCTTCTGGGCTTTGATGCTGCTTTTACTTCACATTTCCCGCGTGTTTCAGCTAAGGTTGGTGGTTGAGCAAGTTCCGCTTCATCTAATCCTTTGCATTTCTCTTGGTGAAGCTTAAGGCGTTCCTTCCGGTGAAAAGTAATTCCACAGATATTGCAGGCAAACGGTCTTTCACCGGTATGTAGACGAATATGTCGAATCAAACCAATTCGGGTCGTGAAACTATGCCTACAAACTGGACATTTTGAATCAATCGGTTTCGGAATGTGAATTAAACAGTGCTGGCTCATTGTTTTGGAATCAACAAATGTCTTTCTGCATATGCCACAACAAAAAGACCCCTCAAATGTCTTCACTTTTTTATCAGCAGCCTCTTTGAGTGGAATATCAGCAGGCGGAGCAGGTGATATTGGCAAGGGTTCTTTCTTTGCATGAGTTGCAACATGTCGGAGAAAGTACACGGGAAACCTGAACTGCATTGGGCAATCAGGGCATTGAAGGATACCCTTCTTTGTGTGAGACTGTCTGTGTTTCAACAAATCTCCAATGGTGGGTACAATTTTTTTGCAGACAGAACACTGTACTCTTCGCCTGTGAATATTTCTGTGAGATATCAAGTGTCCACGCCTTGCAAAGATTTTTCCACATTCCAAACAGACAAAGGGTTTCGCCCCCCCATGTTGCTGCAGATGTTTGCTCAACAAGTCATCTGAACTGAAACATTTATCACAAAAATGGCAAAGGAATGAGTCACTAGTAACCATATCAGGTGACTTTTGGCTTAAAGGTTCTTGGCTTTGAGGTTTCTTATTATTAGAGACTGTTACTTCATCAGCAGCAGTTTTTTCAGACTTGACCCCTTGTACTGAAGAACGCTCAAAAAATGAATGTTTCCTCATGTGTCGATAGACTCCGGATTTATGCAAATACGACGCTGGACATATTTTACACTTGTAACATGACTTCTCAGTTGGCAGCACTGGCTTTTCCTCTTTTTTTACTTTGATATTTTGCATGACCAGTGTGTCTTTAATCGTATTTCTCTGCAATTTATATTGCTCAAAGCAAGTGTTTTTAATGTGTCTGTTCAAAGTACAAGACATTCCAAATGTTTCACTGCATAAGGGGCATTTATGCCTGTTTCCCACTTTTCCTTTCTGCATTTGCAAGTATGCTTTTAAACACCGTTCCCGCATGTGTCGTGTGCGGTTGTAGGAATATTTAAAAGTCTGCGGACAAGTGGGGCAAGGATACCTGCTGAAAAGTTTATATTCAAAAGATGGTTTGGAAAGGTGTTGCTTGGTGACATTTCCAGAACATAGCTCTTTATGTTTTTCAAGATTCCAAGAATATTTAAAAGCCTGATTGCATTGGTTACACTTAAAAGGCTTTGCATCCATGTGCGATCTGAGGTGTAGTTTAAGTTGTGCTCGGAGTTTAAACCCTTTTCCACAAACAGGGCAGTTTACATTTTGTGGACAGTTTGTTGTCTGTTTTATATCCACGAGTTTCACAAAACAATTGTGAAGCTTGTGAGAACCATCACCTTCAAGGGTAGTGGGTGGCTTTGCTGGATTTGGCTCTCTTTCTGAATGGGTTTTGCTCTGTTCATCGGGTTCTAGTACCAAAGGATTGCATCTGACTCTTCCCTTGTGAGAAATAAGTTTTTTATAAGTAGGAAAGTATAAGCCACAACAATTACACCTATAGTCTGTTACGCTTGTATGCCTTTCCTCATGATTCTGAAGGAAGAAGATTTTAATGAATGGTTTTAGGCAGTACCTACATAGGTATTTTGTATTCTCCTCAGTCGTTTGCTTATTAGTTGACAAAATTATACCAGCGAGCAGCATGTCTTTTGGCCCAATTTGCTCACATGAATGTCCAGTTGCCAATGTTTCATTACAGAAATAGGCTTCACAGGTTAGGCAATACTGAAAGCTATGCTTAGAATGTTTGCAATGGTGGTGCTCAATAAGATCATCTAAACTCTGTGTGCTCTTTAGGCATATAGAACAACCATATAGGTTTCCATCTTCAGCATTACTTTTAGTGGTGTTCAAAAGCACAACGGGCTGCAAATTTTTCATCAACTTCTTGGATGACAACAAGGAAGGACTGGTTTTAATTCCGTTGTCATATGTACCTTCAGTTGATGCTAATCTATCAAAGACTTGCTCTTCTAGAGTGTCATTTTGCTGTCCCGGTTCCTGAGACACCGAAGTGCTCCTGTTAATACTTGTTCCGCAAGGGTTCTGCAGACAATTATCTGTTGCTGCTTTTAACTGATCTGTGGGTACAGATTCAAGTGCAGGATTAGCAAGAACAGCAGGTTGTGAATGATCAACATTACAGTTCTGGGAAGTCATACTGGCGGACGTTAGATTGTTTGCAGCATCTTGGTGTAATTTAGTGTGGTCCAGACTGTTCAAACCAAAACATGACTGCAAGAACTCAAAACTGCTGTGTTCAACCGATTGACTCATCTCGTCATTTTTTGGCTCATTATCAGGAGCAGCATTTTCAACGTAATGCTTAAATCCAGATTCTGGAGATTTACTTTCGGTGTCACACGCATCGTTTTTCGCTTCTACATGAGGTTCATTTTGTACATCAACATTTCCAGTGCTATTGACATTCTTCTCATCGTCTTCAATACCCTGCATTGGGCCCTTTAAATCCAAGTCCCAAACTGAATTCGGAATGGCTGCGTTGTCTTTGCCACTCTCGCTTTTTTCAGTAACTCTACAGTCTGTATTTTGGATAAGGATTGCTCCTTTCACTTGCTCCTCAGATTTCAAAGGGCATCCACAATCACCTTCCGTGGTAGTAAGAGTTAAAGACCTTTCCTTATCATTTTCACCATCTTTCACATCAAAACCACCACCATGCTCTTCACCCTCTGTATTAGATGCTCGACAGACATAATCTTCCTCCTGCGTGGCTTGATTGAATGATGTAGATGTATTAGGTTTTCCAGCATCATCTTCCAATTTATTTTCATCCCTAGAACTCACGTTATCCTGGCACTCGGATGACTGCTCAGGGCCTTTCTCCAAGAGGTCCGAAGTTTGTCCAAAATCTGTTTCAGAACAGCTGCTAACATCCGAGAAATCCTCAAGTCTATTCACGGTCAACAAAGCAGGATCTTGCAAGGGTTTATCAAACATAGGTGGATCATTTTCTGAAAAGGTAATTTGCTCTGAAAACACACCCATAGACTGATCTGTTGCAGCGCAAATGGCGACGTGCGGCGTTTCATGAACTGTGTCTTTTGTGTCTGGCACATTTGCCACAGAGTTCACACAGTTCAATTCTGATGTAGGTACTTCTACAGAATCCATCATACTTGAAAGGTCATCTTCAGTTAACTGATCCATATGTCCAATTAGCTATTTTGGCTAGTTCAAACTGAGAATCTTTGATTTCGGTACACAAGTCATTGTGTTGCATCCTTGGTTAGGTGGTTCTCTGCAAGACAATTTACAACTATTATTAAATTACATTTTTTACAGCCAAGAAAAACAACAACAACAAAAAAAAAAAACATGAGCACAATACTCACTGAACTTCATCCAGAGCACATCAGTGGAAGGGTTGTAAAACACCATTAGAATGAACTGCACAAAAAGGAAAAACAAACAACTAAGTATAACGGATCCAAAGATAGTCGGACAACTATAGTAGCCTGTAATTAGTGTTTGTTTACTTTATACCTATTAGAAACAAGGTTTTTGGAAAAACAAATGTTAGGAAGCTGTGGTCACAGCGCACAGTCAGCCATGATACAGAACAACTGAAGCACAGAGGCTTAAGGGCCTTGCTCATGGGCCCATGAGTGGCAGCGTGGCAATACTGGGGCTTCAACCCCTAACCCTCCAATCAGTAACCCAGAGCCTTAACCACTGATCTGCTTTCCCACCCAATACGCTCCATCTTTGACTAGGGTCTTTGAGAGTACGGTCTTGGAACATAGCTAATGGGCAATTGGAGTCTTAAAATCTAAGTGCTGCTGACAAGGTAAGCATAGCTGTACTAAAGCAGATTAACTTAACCCCCAGAGTATATTGCAGTCGCTTTATGGGCCCAACTGTGGAGAAAGGGGTTCAGTCCTTTGTCTTTAACTACTATGAATGAGAATCCAGAGATTTGGTTGAATGAACAGCACTGCAGCAACTTGTGGCCATGACAGCCCTCCTCAGGACCTTAATTACATCTTACTTTCCCCCCCGTGATAACACAAATGAACATCTTTATCAATGGACTAGGTTCTTTGAGAAATATTTAGGACTACATATGAAAGTGCTCAAGAATACAAGTGGACTTCTTATAGGAAGGTTATGAGTTTAGACGTATAAATGAAAAACACCTCCTAGTGGATTGTCTATTTTTATTATTTGCAACATTGCACATTATCACCAATACTAATAACACATCTAAACCATGAAAGAACATGTAAGGAATTATGTAATACATAGTACATAATCAGTTTTTCTAGTGCTACAACAACTACTGTACAAATTCATATGAAGGCAAGTACCACTCAGTCAAGTAAAGAGAATAGAGAATCCAACATTTCTTGAAGTAATGAAGGCTAGTCAATCTGAAAACTCAAGAAATTGAAATGCATCTCCAAGTGCGGTTGCCAAAAACCATCAATATGCTATGACGAAGCAGGCCCTCGTGTGGACCATGCCAGGAAAGGAAGGCCAAGAGCTACCTCTTCTGCAGAGGATAAGTTTATTATAATTACCAGCCTCAGAAACCACCAATTAATTATTTTCAGAGTGGCAGACATTGATCTCAAGCAGAAGAGACTTGATTGGGCCAACACACAAAAAATGGCCATTAGATCTGTGTAAAACTGTCCTTTAGTCCGAGGAGTCTAAATTTGAGATTTTTGGTTCTAACCACTATGTCCTTGTTGGACCTACAAACTGTCCCATCACCCCCTCTAAAAGTGTGTTTCCCCCTGTGAAGCATGGAGGAGGAGGAAGTGAGATTGTGGGGAGGTGCATTGCTAGTGGCACTGTTGGTAATTTAGTCAAATTTGAGGGGACACTTTACCATCATGGCTACCACAGTATTTGCGACATACCTTCCCCGAACACACCTAGGTTATGCAAGTGCTCTTTGTTCAAGGATGAGTGAGTGCTGTATCAAAACAACCTGGCCTCCACAATAACCCATCCTAATTCAGTTAGTTTGGGATGAGCTGGGGCCTGAGCGTAAAGGAAAAGCAGCCAACGAGCCCTTAAAAACTCCAAGAAACCATTCCAGGAGACACCCATAAGGCAGATTTAGAGAATGCCAAGAGTGTGCAATGATCAAAAGGCAAAAGGTGGATACTTCAACATGTTGTGGCTTATTTAAAACATTTCTGTTCACTACATAATTCCAGTTTGGATTTTTCATTAGCTCAAAACCATTCAGACTGCATTATGCCAGTCATTTATAACAACCAGCAGGGCAACGCAAGGGCAAGTGCCTTGCAGAGTTTTTGTTTTTATTGTGACCAGGGGCCGATTTGGGAATAGTAAAAGTCTGTAGGATATCTTCAGCTTTTAACGGCAGTAACTAGTTGAACTAAACTGATTCAAGACACTTTTTTGTCTATGCATGGTTTAGAGTGACATTACTGGTGCATTTGATCTATGCCATTAGATGAGATTGTCTGTTCACATATCAGTGATTCTTGCAAACACTGCCTGCAACCATACCCTGCACAACTGGAAGTTTTTCTACGAGCTCAGAACCTGAGTCTCATTGATTAAAGCTGTCCAAAGCATGTTTGCAGGTGCAGATACAAATCCACTATGGTGATACTACCTGGCACCATAGAACAGGAGAATGCCACTGCCTGCAGTTCCACAGAGGTGGAGATGTGCTTTGGCAAACAGGTACATTAGGTTTTCACAAAATGTGGGCATTGGTCAGGCAGGCCTTGTTCCACCTAAGCCTATTTCAAGATAAGTTCAAAGTTTGGGAAGTTGAAGGTGATTCAACTGCTAATTTCTCATTCAGGACAATGTCCATATCTGTCCACAGAAGCCACTCTTGCGTGATCAATGCAGTTAAATAAAGGGAAATTGGTGCCAGCTCCAAATGGGTGGGTCAGCTCCAAATCGGTTGGACTTAATCTCCAAGTTGGCTGCACAAACCTCCTGGGGCTTTGATTGATTTATTTAAGGTCTTGTACAGGACACAGATTCAGATGGTGGTGGTAGGGCACAAATTTTGCTGCGATTTGTTAGTGAAGAAGAAGAAGATGACAAATGGAGATGGCAAATGTTTTGCTAATTTTACTGAAAAGAAAATGAATTGCCCACCCTCAGATTTAATAAAAAAACTTTCTGGCTTCTCCCATTAGGGGTCGCCACAGAAGATGTGACCGCATGTTCGATTTGGCACATGTTTTACAGAGGATGCCCTTCCTAACGCAACACCTCCCCATTTATCTGGGCTTGGGACCAACATTGAGTGCACTGGCTTGTGCAACCCTAATGGCTGGGTTAGGTTCCCTGACCGGGAATTGAACCCGGGCCGCAGCGGTGAGAACGCCGCATCCTAACCACTAGGGAACCCCCATCCTCAGATTTAATAAATGTATTAATTGTGTAACAAAATAGGAAGAATGTTATTCTGTTATCATTAACTTTCATTTCTGCATAAACCACACCCCCTTGGGAAGGTCATCCCACTTGGAGGTCTCTGAACTGAGATACATTCTTGGTTCTCAAGGGTGGACTACTGCTACCTGTCCGTAACAAATCTCCCTTTAGAATGCAGCTGCAAACTTGTTTTCAACCTTCTAAGGTTCTCCCACTGGTACTTTTCCTCCACTGGCAGAAAATCAGTAGCTGCATTAGATTTAAACCACTGCTGCTTACCTACAAATCCAAAAGCAGACACTAGCTCACAGCACTGCTGTCCCATGTTTTGATCCACAAAAGCTGCTTGACAGGTGCCAGTTTCTTATGGTGCAATAAAGACATGCTTCTAGACACTGTTCTGGCACATGTTCTTAAACTGGTCTGCGTCACCTTGCACTTACTGGTGTTTCACACAACATTTACCTTCTGATTGGAGTAAAAGTTTAAGGTGGTGCGCAACTGGGAGGAAGTCCTTTATATCTGTGCCCCAACAGCATGAAATGTCAAGTGATGGAAGTGCACAGGAACCGCCAAGTAAAGACCATCCCTCTAAAGTGAGGGGTCAAACAAAAACGGGTGAAAAAGGCATAGAGAGGCCAAGAATCACTTTGAAGGAGCTACAGAGTTTGGTAGCTGGAAATATTTGAAATTATGCATTAGACACTGTTAACACTTCATAACATTGGATTTGCCCATATCAAAGAGATTGTTTTGTGGCCAAACCAAAACAAAAAGCATGAGTCTGGTACAGTAAAGGCTGGAGTTGGCAGATGTGGGGATGGTTCTCATCAGCAGGGGTAAAGACTGTTGTCAGAGGTGAAAGAAGAAAAACTTTAGGAAATACAGCAAGTGAACTTGATAATGCCTGCTTCACCTGTGATTCCAAGCACAAGGCCAAAAACACTGAAGTGGCTCAAGAACAAAAGACCCCCGAAAATGTACTGTGGTGTCTGTTGGCAAGACAAGCAGCATATACTTATAGTCCTGAAAGTTGCAGCCTCCATGGTCCAGCATATCTCAAAAATGCAAGATCAGAATTAGATCTGGGGAATTTGGAGGCCAGGTCATCCATGAAATGTTTGTCATGTTCAAACCATTTTAGAACAAATGCTGGTAGAGCAATGTAGCCCCAGCACTGTCCTCACTGTTTTTCACTGTACCATTTTATTGATATTGAATTTACAAGGTGGTGAAAAAAGTTAAGACTAATGATGCTAACTGGTGCTATTTCTGACCAAGTGTGTTAAAACAGCTGCGATTTCATTATGGACAGCAAGTTAAAACAAAGAACAAACATGAAATTCTGCATGAAACTGGGCAAATCTGCCACAGAGATGGCTGACATGACGATGCTGCAATGAGTCAATGTGTTTTTTAGTAGCACATGTGCTGCAAGAGTGGAAGAACATCATTGGAAGACAATGAGAGATCAGGAAAAACTTCAAAGAGCTTAACCCCCCAAAATGTCAAAACCATTTAGCAACTTATGTATGACGTCCATTGGAGAAGAATCCACGATTTCACTTGAGCACCCAACCTACATGCCAGATTTGGCTCCTGCGGACTTAGCCCTCTTCCCAACGATGAATATCCAGCTAAAAGGTCACTCGACAGCACTGCAAAGATCCAGTGCAGAATCACTGAAGGTGGTTGTCACACTTTTTTATACCACCTTTTACCAATAAATAGCTTAGACAAGAAAGTGTGCTGTGGTATTTCTGTGGCAGTTGCAGCTTGGTGGGAAAAAAAATGTAAAAATAAAAATCACGTGTAGTATTGAGGCCCTTTGCAGAAACAATTGAAAATGAGCACAGGTGCCTCCCAGTTCTCTTGGTCCCTGCTGTTTCCACACCTTGACCTAAGTGTACCAGTGAAAAACCTTATTGATTGCACATAATTTGAAAAGGCACACACCTCCTATAGAAGGCCTCACAGCTGACAATGCATATTATAAAAAAAAAAAGAGGTCAAAGGAACTGCCTGCAATGCTCCGACACAGGATTGTAAATATGCACAGATCTGGTAAAAGGTTAAAAATAAAAATTATTCTGCAGCACTGAGGATTCCCAAGTAGCCTCCATAATTCTCAAATGGAAGAAGTGTGGTACAACCAGGACCCTGTCAAGAGCTGGTCACCTAGGCAAACTGAGCAAACATGGAGAGAGGCCTCAGCAAGAGAGGTGACCAAGAAAACAATGCTCACAGAGTTCCACAGATCCTGTCTGGAGATGGAACAACCATTACTGCTGACCTCTAAAAGATATGGGCTTTAAAGCTAAGTGGCTAGACAAATACCTAGACAAAAGAACAAAAACAACCACTCAGACTGTGTGGAAAATTATAGAGGCAGAATTCTAACATGCTATGTCTGTAGGAAAGTAGACACTTATGACCTGCCCAAAACATTCCCATAGTTCTACAGTGCTCAGGACCTCAGTCTGGCCGAAATGTTCAATTTGCTACTTCACAACGACCCTATTTACACAGGCAAGACAACACGAGTTGCTTAGGGACACCTTAGGTAAGCCTGAGTTGAACACATCTGAAAAGACCTGAAACTGGCCATCCCCAGCCAACCTGACCTAGATTAAGAGGATTTGCCATGAAGAATGGCAAAAAAAAAATCCCCCAAACCAGGGGTGCATAGCTTGTTTCATAATACCCTAAATGACTTACAATCGTTGCCAAAGGTGCTTCAACTAAGTACTGAGTAAAGGGTCTGAATACTTATGTACATGTTCATTACGGATGGCTCTGTACATTGCTGCATTCATCTTTCCCACTATCCTGACTAGTCTCCCAGTTCCAGCTGCTAAAAAACATCCCCACAGCATGATGCTGCCACCACCATGCTTTACTGTAGGGATGATATTGGCCAAGTGATGAGCGGTGCCTGGTTTCCTTCAGACATTACGCTTGGCATTCAGCCTAAAGAGTTCAATCTGTTTTTCTTATGGTCCGAGTTCATTAGGTGCCTTTTGGTAAACTACAGACAGGCCGTCATGTGCTTTTTTTTACTGAGGACTGGCTTCTGTCTGGAAGGTTCACCTCTTCCCAAAAAGAAATTTGAGCTCTTTCAGAGTGACCATCAGGTTCTTGGACACCTCCCTGACTAAGGGCCTTCTCTCCCAATCGCTCAGTTTGCTCTAGGAAAAGTCCTAGTGGTTCCAAACTTCTTCCATTTATGAATGATGGAGGCCACAGTGCTCAATGGAATCTTCAAGTACTGCAGAAATTGTTCTGTTCCCTTTACCAGATCTGTGCCTTGATACAAACCTGTCTCGAGGGGTCAACAGACAATTCCTTGAACTTTATCGCTTGGTTTGTGCTCTGACATGCACTGTTAACTGTGAGACCTTCTATAGACAGGTGTGTGCCTTTCCAAATCATGTCCAATCAACTGGATTTACCACAGGTGGACTCCAATGAAGTTGTAGAAAAATCAAGGATGATCAGTGGAAACAGGATGCACCCGAGCTCAATTTTGAGTGTCATGGCAAATGCTGTGAATTCTTATGAACATGTAATTTCCTTTTGCTTTTATTCTTAAATTTGCAAAGATTTCAAACAGACTTCTCTCCCATTGTCATTGTGGGGTATTCTTTGTAGAATTTTAAGAAAAATAATTAATTGAATCCACTTTGGAATAAAGCTGTACCATATCAAAATGTGGAAAAATAAAGCACTTTGAAAAATGTTCAACCAAGGTTTAAAAGATACAGTGGAGAAAATGTACACTTCCATGTTTGTATTTTTCTAGCAAAATTTAGGGCTCTAACCTGGATAAGTGATATTTAATTAGAGAATAAAATAAAATGCCTTACACGAGCATGCCAATATTAATTAATCTAAAGCTAATGACAGAACAAAAAATAAATAAATCTTTATTTGGGATTAGACAGCCATACAAATAAAGCAGCATCCTGTGGCAAGATTGCAGAAATAGTTCTGGAGTACACAAAGAGTACTAGAGAGGCCAAAAGGCACAACTTAGAAAAAAAAAATGGAATGCCTGTCCTTAAAGAGAAGCCCTTAAAAGAACGTGTGTGTTGTGGGCCAATGAAAATAAAGAACATGCAGAGAAATACTGAGGAGGGTAGCGTTAGGAAGGGTATCCAGCGTAAATTAGCCAAATCAAATATGCGGATCACAAACCAGAATTTCATACCGGATCAGTCGAGACCCGGGTTACCAACGACCGCCACAGGTATTGTTGGCCAACAGGGTACTGGTGGAAATTGGGCACCTGTTGGCCGAAGGAGAAAACGGAGAGGGGGAAGAGGAATATAAAGACAGCAGGGAAAGAAGAAATATAGGAGAGTGGAGGTTATGGTGGGAACTTTACATGTTGGTACTATGACTGGTAAAGGGATAGAGATAGCTGATAAGATGGAGCAGAGAAGGGTAGACCAAGTGGAAAGGGAGTAAGGCCAGGAACATTTGAGAGGGGGTTTAAACTGCTCTATCGTGGTGTAGATGGAAAGAGAAATGGTTTAGGGGTGATTCTAAAGGAAGAGTACAGAGTAAGAGTGTAGTGGAGGTAAAGAGAGTTTCTGATAGGGTGATTCAATTTATCATTACCCCTTCACGTTCATTAGTGCATTGTGAGATGGAGAAGGAAAAATTCTGGAGTGAGTTAGATAAAGTGGTAGGAGGTGTACCTAGGAATGGACGATTGGTGATTAGGGCAGACTTTAATGGGCATGAGGTGAAGAACAGAGGTGATGGGTAGGTATGGCCTAGGAAGGGCGGATGGTGGTAGATTTTGCTAAAAGGATGGAAATGGCAGTGGTAAATACTTCTATTAAGAATCTATGTAGGGTGGTGGCAGGGAAGAAGAAGCGGAGAAGAATGAGGACTGAAAGAAGAATAAGATGGTGGACACTGAAGGAGGAAGACTGTAGTTTAAGGTTCAGGGAAGAGGTCAGACAGGGGCTCGATGGTGGTAAATAGAGGTGGCGGATGATTGGGGAACTGCTGCAGAAGTGATAAGGGAGACAGCTAGAAAGGTACTTGGTGTGACATCTGGAAATGGAAAGGAAGACAAAGAGACGTGGTGGTGGAATGAGGAAGTGCAGGAAAGCATAAGGAGAAAGAGGTTGGCAAAACAGAATTGGGATCGACAGAGTAATGTAATAGTAGGCAGGAGTACAAGGAGATGCAGCAGCAGGTAAAGAGGGATGTGGCGAAAGCCAAGGAAAAGGCATACAGATTTGGGATTGGCAAAAAGATGAGAAAAGTAGGCAGAACTACAAGAAGATGCGGCAGAAGGTGATGAGAGAGAGAGAGAGAGAGAGAGAGAGAGAGAGAGAGAGAAGGTTGGATGATGTGAAGATTGTGAAGCAGGAAGTGGTAAGGATTAGTAAAGAGGAAGTGAGAGCAGCGATTAAGAGGATGAAGAGTGGAAAGTCGGTTGAACAAAATGACATACCGGTAGAAGCAAGGAGAGATGGCAGTAGAGTTTTTTTAACCAGGTTGTTTACTAAGATTTTGAAAAGTGAGGATGCCTGAGGAATGGAGGAGTGTGCTGGTACCGGTATGTAAGAACAAGGGAGATGTGAATAAAGTTGATTAGCCACACCATGGTCATGGGTTAGAGTAGTGGAAGCTAGGCTGAGAGAAGAGGCGACCAGTATGGTTTCATGCTGAGGAAAAGCACTACAGACGCAATATTTGTTTAGAGACTGTTGATGGAGAAGGTCAGAGGAGTTGCACTGTGTGTTTTTAGATTTGGAGAATGTGTACAACAGGGTGCCAAGAGAGGACTTGTGGTATTGTATGAGGAAGTCAGGTGTGTCAGAAGTATGTAAAGGGTGGTGCAGGACATATATGAGGGCAGTGTGACAGCAGTGAGGTGTGCAGTAGGAACGACAGGCTGGTTCAACGTGGAGGTGGGATTGCATCAAGGATCGGCTCTGAGCCCTTTCCTGTTTGCAGTGGTGATGGACAGCTTGACAGGCGAGGTCAAACACGAGTCTTCGTGGACTATGATGTTTGAAATGACATTGTTTTGTTTTAAGAGATGGGAGCAGGTGGAGCAGAGTCTGGAGAGGTGGAGGTACATGCTGGAGAGAAGGGGAATGAAAGTCAGTAGGAGTAAGAAAGTACGTGTGTGTAAATGAAAGGGAGAGCAGTGGAGTGCTGCGGTTGCAGGCAGGGTGGATTTGGTGGAGAAGAGTGGCAGAAGTGATTTGTGATAGAAGGGTATCTGCAAGAGTAAAAGGCAAAATTTATAAGACTATGGTGAGACCTGCTATGTTGTATGGTTTAGAGACAGTGGCAATGAGTAAAAAAAAAAAAAAAAAAAAACAGGAGGTGGAGCTGGAGGTAGCGAAGCTGAAGATGTTGAGGTTTTTGTTGGGAGTGACAATGTTGGACAGGATTGAAAACGAGTTTATTATAGGGACAGCGCATGTAGGACGTTTTGGAGACAAGGTGAGGGAAGTGAGATTGAGATGGTTTGGACATGTGCAGAGGAGGGACATGAGGTATATCGGTCGAAGAATGCTGAGGCTAGAGCCGCCAGGAAGGAGGAAAAGAGAAAGGCCAAGAAGGAGGTTTATGGATGTGGTGAGGGAAGACATGAAGGTAGTTGGTTAGAGGACAGGGGTATGGAGATGGTTGATCTGCTGTGGCAACCCCTAATGGGAGAAGCTGAAAGAAGAACACTAAAATATTCGAGTCCCATTATGTGGCTTTACACATTTTATATGGTCGCTTTAGTATTTGAAGATGGAGGTGGTAGGGAGTGCTTGTTTAGAGTCAACTTGGGAGGCTATTTGGCACCTGCCAGGGCCCTGAGCATATGACAGTCTGCTTGCAATCGATCAAGTAAGCTTAGGATTGGGCCACAGAGGGAGGGCCACAGAGGGAGGGCCACAATATACAACCCTCAGATCAAAACAGCAAATTATATTGACCTGCAACACATTTGGGTTCGATGCACACTGCTACCCAAACTATTTGGCCAACACAAAATTTTAAGGGTGTCCCATACAGCTATTATAGTAGTGAGCCCAATACACTGGGGTTCCACTATCACTTTGCACCACCTCCAAGACACAGCGGTCTTCCACTCCACTGACCGAGGAATGGGGAACACACAGATGTTCAGCTATCAAGAGGGCTCTGCTGAAGTTTAAATTATGTATGGCATAAATTCTAGAGCCACCAACACAGCTGACCAATATCTAATGCCAGGACATAAATGTGTCCAGCATAGATTACATTATATGCAACATTCATCAACAAAGGTAATTGCCTGTACAGTTGACTCAAATGACAGACATTATACAACAAAAACCATATGTTAATATGTACACAACCTCTTTGGATGCCAATTGCTTCAGCTTCTTAAAAAAACCCAGATGAAATATATTTGTTTCCCATTTCCCTGTTGCATTTGCTATCCATCAATTTGCACACATTCATCTCTTTCCTATTGAACTGCTCTGGGTGACAGAAATACCCGACCAGTGAAAAACACATTTGGCAAGTTTTACAAAAGGCATAAAAGTATTTGAGCTAAATGTTGGTAGAAACAAACTGTTCGGATGCCAATAGAGCATAATGCTGATTTGGTTTGTGAAATTGTTTAAACAGTTCATCACATTTTTTCAAACATCTTTACATAGAAAAAAAAAGGTAAAAGGAACTGTCAAACAAAATGAATATGCATTTCTCTCTTGAACACTTAAAAAAAAAAAAAAAAAAAAAAAAAAAAAAAAAAAAAAAAAAACAGGTGGGAGCAGCCGAAAGAAGAAGAAGAAGTTGTTTTCAAATTTTAACAGGCACTGTACATACCAACAACATTTCAATACATCAACAAGCAAAAAAGCTGGCAAAAATCTTAAAATATTCGGGTCATGAAATTGCATATGAAGCTCAAAGATAGTTTAACCAGTCCAGAAGAAAATGTACGCATTAAAATTTAAATGCATATAGACATTGAGGTTGAAATACATTCAATGTAATAAAAATACCCCCTGTTGAAACGTACATAAAAAAAAAAAAAAAGATATGGCAAAAAAAACAAACATTCGGACTTGTTCATTTAATTTATTTTAACGACTTCAAAATGGAAACGCAAAGTAAAAGCCACCTGATGTTTGCATGTTTTTTTTTTTTAGCCTGTTACCAGCCAGTAAAACGGTCATTATTTAAACCAGATTTGAGTTTTAGAGGGTATTTATATACCTGGTTAGGAATAGGATATAGCTAGAATTAACTGCTTCATGTTTTAGTTTATTTAAACATTTATTTGGAAAGTTGAGTTCTTCTCTACTTATGTTTATTTCTTCAATCAAAAGCTATAAAGAAAATGGCATTCGCAGCAAAATGTCATCAACCAAGTCATTGTCTTTTTTTTCTTAGAAAGTGTAAAAAGCAAAAGACAAACACTATTAACCATGATTTTTCAAAATGTGGTAGTGACATGTGGGTGTCTTTGACCGACCATCCATCCATCCATCCATCCATCTATCCAAGTGGCTTTTATTGTCATTTCTACTATACACAGTGGTACACAGTAAAACCGAGACAACGTTCCTCCAGAACCCTGGTGCTATGTGGGTGTCTTTGACATCTATCTATCTATCTATCTATCTATCTATCTATCTATCTATCTATCTATCTATCTTAGATACATGAGAATGGTGTGTGTTTGTATCTATAAATGGTGTTTATTTAATAGATTTAAATAAAATATTGAATGTAAATTACATACCATGCTTCATACAGCTAGAAATGCACAATCCACTTCAGCTGGGTCAACCTGATACTTGTGATGTGGAGTCTAGTAGTCCTCCCTGAAAATGAAACAAAAACATTACTACTTAAAAAAATATATATATAAAAATAGTGGAGGAGGCATTCATAAAGCATCATGTAAAGAAATCTTAAAACACTCACTCCCTTCATGTTACTGATTACACGCAAACCCGATGATACTTCCAGTATCAGGTACACGTTCTCTTATCTGTTTAGAAAATGAAACCAATTCATATCTTTAAATGATAAGTGCTTAGGAAGCGTTTGCCTTTAACAGCCAGCCTGCTTGGGCATCTATCGATACACTAACTCAGACGGAAGTAGCTAGCCTGGATAATCCCATGCTTGCTACCAATGAGGTAAAGTTCACTTTCAGTCAGAGCTGACTAGGTTTCAAATCAATTATTTAGAAGCTCGGAAAGTCCCTAGGATACCGAGATTTTCCTTCCCCGCATGCTACGACAACGATAATGAAGTTACAAATCAGCATAACTAACCGTATCACGAAACGAGCTCGTTTCCGAGTATGACAACTTGGTTGCTAACAAATTAGCTGCGAGTTTAGCTATGGTATCAGTCACACGACAAAATTGACCATGGGCTTGGGCTGGGGCTACGGCGCAGTCCCTGCAAACCACATAGACGCGCGCCTTAACCTGCTTCCTAACTAACCTGAGGTGCAAAATACATTTCACTACCAGTCGCAAATGCTGGTTAAACGCATGCTGGGTGCCTGATCTAGGAGAGCAAATTGCAGCCTCGAGTTCCTGCAAGAGTACACATTCAATGTCCGCACGTCCCTCAGCTACCGACCGACCGACCTACCGTCGTTCCGGTGGAAAGGTGTCGTTTTCTTCGCTCCCGTCCTACCAGAGCGAGCTGAAGAGTCGCCGAGGAGCACTGAAGCAAGTCCAGGTCTTCAAAAGTCAATGGAGTTGAGCGCGAGATATTAAAATAACAGAACAATTAATCATTTGCCGCGAGTCCCGTCCGCACTACTCATCCCCAAACAATGTGCAGAAGCCCGGGATATTCGGCGACACTACCACCTAAACCAATCAGACGAAAGTAAAAGCACCTTGGTCCCGCCTTCGGTTCTACGGGGCCTCCATTTCGGCGTCCATTATGCGGAATCTGGGCTGCCTTTGCGCATGTTCTTTCAGCTCAAGCCCTGTAAGATGGCTGCCTGGTTGTTGCCAGACTTGGCCACATGACGACGGCACCGACCTCTATTTGCTCCCAAACCTTTTTATTTCGAATGGCCAGGCATTCCTACTCCATGGTGTTGCCCCTGGTCCTCATGTAGTCCTGCCAATGTTCCTGCACTTGGTGACTCAAGCATGAACATGCCCCCCAATATAATTTGGCACCTTTGTGGTGCCCTGATGTCTGTCTTGCCAAATCGGAAGCCATGTTTGTAACTCAGTATGTTGTCGAATACATGTGAATTGGCCAAGCTAAATGCACCAAGTATGTATTGTGTGCTTCGAAATGTACTGAAATATTGTTTACGAGGTGTTAAGCCCCATTCTTCTTTTGCCTACTTGATAGACCCTTAGTTGTTTTAGGTCTGGGGTGTCCAATCTTTTTTACACAAAGGGCTTGTGTGGGGGCAGGTTTTCATTCCAACCAGTCAAGGGCCACCCTGATATTCCTTGAAAATGAAAATCATTCGATTTAAACAGGTAGAATTTGGTGTGGACTTGCTTGGTTGTAATGAAAACCTGCACCCACACCAGCCCTTTGTGAAAAATATTGGACACCCCTGACTGGGGTAATAGGAGGCTGTGTCAAATGGATAACCGTCTCCTTCTGACAAGTAACAATAATATAACTTTGACACTGTGGATATGCATGGTTAGAATCCTATTGTAAGTCTGACAAACAATGGTAACAGGCAAGGGTCCTTTGGACAAAGGTCTTTTGGACCTTGTGCTACACATGTGATGACTGGGCACACCCAGACCAACTGTTCAGCTGTTAAGTAACGAGTTGGGCAAGTGCAATGAGGGTAGATAAACAAGGCAAGGGACCTCTACCCAGATATGTTTCTGGAATAGTGAGTAGTAGTAGATGAATTCAACTGGTGGTGAGCCGACCAGTAGCAGGGTTGAGCAGGGCTGTTGATAGACCTCATCAGAATAATTAAGACACCAATTCTACCCAAATTAAACTATGGGTCAGGCTTTTACTGCAGCACCATCATAACATATGCCTTGGGACCGGCATAAATGATAAGGTCACGTCAGCACCACATCCCTTACCCCATTACCCTAAATATCCCAAGTAATGGTTACCCAGTGACCAGAAACATTGTACCACCATTCCCAATTTAAAACGTCATTTCACTTCGTTCTTTTGATTAGTGTGTTATGTTATGTGGAAGAATGACAATAAAGCTTGAGTTGAGCTGAAACTGTGATCTCCAGAGGAATCCACAGCCTTCATATATCCATGACTTGTGATGGGGGCCTTTTTTTCATAATTCTTGTATACATTAAAAAAAAGCAGTAATTGCATGTGCAGTATATCAGCGAAAATGAGTGATTCAGGTGTATCACTCAATGTAATATTAGTAGAAAACAAAAGGTAAAAAGATGTTTTTGTAATTTATGTAACAGTTGCTTTTTTCAATTTGTCACACCAACATAAACAAATACATTCCACATAATGTCAGATAACTAATTTTATTAATACAAATACACAAGAGATCTGCAGTTGTGTTTCAGTCATTATTATAAAATAAGATAAAAAGATATCACCCACATAGCACAGAAACAAATAAAGGTGACCATTTGGGAACAGTTTTTACAATTTGCTAGAGGGAATAGAGCATAAAACAGGATACAAAATCGCTAAAATGTTGAACTGCTAAAAAAAAAAAAAGATCACCCATACTTTATTTCAGACCCTGGGATTCACTGTCTGTGGCTTTGGACACATGTATACAGTAATATTCCCATCTGATGGGTGTCAGTCCCCAGGATTCTTGTAATGGACTGAAACTCACTGTCCCAAAATGAGCTTGTAGAAGTGCAACCAGCATGTCCAGTACTTTAGCCTAGCTTTTTATATATAGCTGTTACAGCAAGTCAGAAGAAAAGTCAGAATTGAATTGTCCTCAAAATGTCTCCAAGTCTCCAAACAGCAAATGCAGTGATTATATTAGACGTTAGTCTTTTAGTACAAGTCCCTCAAGGAAGCCCCCAAACAAATCTGCACTCCATACTGCATCAGTAAGCTTAATTAGCACTGTACCCTGGGTTCCAACAACACATGATGTCAGTCTGAATTAATGAAAATCATTTAGAAAAATGGAAATACCTATTTTCTATGACCACTGTACCATCCGTTCAGGGCCTACTGGAGGCAATCGGAGGAGGAACTAAACATCTCTACCAATGTTCTATGTTGTTAGTTCACTGTTTGACATTATTTAGTGGAGTAAGACAATGTACACAAATTCAGTGAACTTCGATATCAATAACTGGCAGCTTGAAGTCATTCAATATTAAATTGGTTGTCCAACCCATTGCAGATGTGGCATTGTATTAAACAAAAACATCAACATTTATTAAATCAACAGTTAAAGGTGCATTATACTGACTCTCCAAATACCTTTCAACCATGAGTGTGCTGATGTTTAAGGAATAGCTGTAGATCTGTAAAAGTCTCAGTACATTCAGTGCATTCATACAATATATATTTTGATGGACTCTCTTTTGTATCAGCTTCTAACTCACTTGTTTCAACACTTAAATCGTCTTCATTTTCTAAATCCTCCATATTTTCCTCTGCAGTTGGAGATTCTTCCCCACCATGTTTCTCAGAGCCTTCTTTATCATGATTCTGAAGATGGCGCTCGAGAGCAGAGCGGAAGGTGAAGCGACATGGACAATGAGGACAACTTAGCAGTACCCGAGAGGGGTTTATTTTGTGGTAACGGCCATGTCGCTGAAATACGCTAAGTAGCCTAAAGACTCGACCACAATCTTTGCATTTGTAGGTTATTCTTGGCTTAAGTAGAGACGTCTCTTGGGTATCTGGCAAGTCTTCCTTGTCTGGAGGGTTTGATGACTGCTGGTCTTCGTTGTTCTCCGATTTATGATCACCGTCATTGCTTGCTTGTGTTTTTGGTGACATATGAGTAGAGGTTTTATCTTCATGGTCTACTTTCTCCCCATCGACCTTTAGCTTTATGTCTGAGCTATGGTACATGGCAACATGCCTTGTGACATCGCATCTTTGTGGGAAGTGTCTACCACAATAAAGGCAAGTATGAAGGGTACCCTTATGGTAACGCATATGACGAGAAAGGCTACTAGAGTGTACAAAAACTCTATGGCATTGTTTGCAAGGGAAAACCTTAGAGTGTGGATTACTTCTGGCAGCACCTCCTCTTGGTCTACCTCTCATTCGTGGCCTCAATAGATCCATTCGTTGAGTCTGGTGTTTTGGAACCATTTGACGCATTACACCACAGTAATTGGCAGGCTGCTTTCTAATCTCAGGTACTGGTTCAGAAGAGTCCTCGTCTGGATGATCTGACAGATGATGGTCTTTCAAATCTGACAAGCAATTAAAGTGTCCGCCACACAAGCCACAACGATATGATCGGTCAGAAGTATCATCGGGAGAATGGGAGGGATTTTTTTTCGGGCTACTTTCATCCTGGTCCTGCATGTTCTCTTTCTGTGTGAGATCATCAGAGGCTTTGCTGACATGAGAATGATTCAGTAGATGGCTCTGCAGGTCTGATAACCAAAAGAAACGCAAGCCACAAATCTTACAAGGATATGATTTATCTATACCATTTTCACGGTCTTCATCGAATTTACTTGAACTCTGGGATCCAAGAGACCTATGCCATTCTTTCTGATGTAGCAACAAGGTCTCTTGTCTTAAGAATCGTTTTCCGCAATGTCCACAACTGTAAAAACGTTCATGAGCATGATTCTGAAGGTGCCCACGAAGGCTCTCTCTATCATAAAAAACCTTGCAACATAAAGTACATTTAAACCCTTGCTCAAGGGGACGATATCGCTGGTGCTCTTGCAAACTTCTTTGGTTCCTGAACACTTGGCCACATCTCTCACATCTACACTGGATATGGTCTCGTTCGGCCACTCTGCTTGAAGACAAGGAATCCTGATAATGTGTTGTATTCGACAAAAACTTTGACATGGGTTTTCCAAATAAGAATGAGAAATTTGACAATGCGGATCGATCAACTACTGTGAGTGTTCCATTTTCATGAAGAGCAAATTCAATAGGTTTGTCACAGCCATTATCAGTTTCAGAAATGGAAGAAAACGGACCCATTGGCCCATGATTAGCCATGTGATTGATCAGTTTCGGGTACTGGCCAAATCCTTCCCCACACTCTGTGCAAATAAACTCATTTCCAGGGAAAAAATCGGAATGGTACGCCATGTCTGTTCAAACAAGGGTTGTTTGATATCTGATCAATGGTAACAATTCAACGGAAAAAGTGAGGAAAGAATGTAGGATAAATATAACATTTAAGTGTGCTTTAAAGATAAATTAAAAACTGTAGATATGCAAATTATATGAACATCGAACATTTTCCATTTGAAATTAATTACAATGATTAAGAGATCTAAGGCAAGCTAACATTACACAGTTCCAGCAATTCCTTCCATTGTCAGTTTACATTAAGGAGGTTACTGATTCAAATCCATGATCCCCAGATTGCAGATGGAAAAGTATGAAATCTGGGATGCAGAAAAAGGATGCGAGGCATAAAATCTATTCCTTTCCTTCCCTGGCGTGTGGTCTTGAGTCAGGATAATAGAATCTAAAAAAGAAAATGGGAGAACATGAGTCAGATAGGAATGTGCAAAATGTTAGATATAATGGATGTAGACTTTTCTTGTAAGACATCAATCAGCCGAAAAGGATTTTCATTAATATCTAGTTGTCCTTTACTTCATAATTCAAAGGCTTTTGTTATTCTTAATTTACATGCTTAAACCAAAATACACTTATCTTTAAAAGTGCAAAACTGGCTAATAATTATTTGTTTACAGCTTATGTAACTGTACAGCAGCTTGGACAGGGAAACAGACTATTCAGATCTCAATAAACGGTTTGTATATACAACGTTTACCACAATTTTCAACTGCCAAAGTTACTATACTTGGCAGAAGTGCTGTTCAGTCTCGTATAGGCTCATAGCAATGGACAAGTCACTGACAAAGAATTCTGATGTTCAAGCATACCATGGCATCTATACCTACTTAGTTCCTAGGGGCCTCAACAAAGAAAACCAAATAATACAATCAAAAAAGAAATGTATGTAAACAAGAAAAAGACAACTGCCTTATTTGTCACTGCTGGAAAAGGGGATCTGCCCATTCATCAACACAAGCATTAGTGAGGTCACCAGGGTGTTCAGCTTTGTGCAAGCCACTCAATTTATTTTACACCAAGCTTAGCAAACTAGGTCTTCATGAACCCTCACTTATTCGTGCTAGAAATACTTTAGGGCCCTTATTTATAGTTAAGAGATACTACAATGTTATTGAGCAAAAGACAGGATGTGGAGCTGGAGGTAGCAGAGCTAAAGATGTGGAGGTTTTCGTTGGGAGTGACGACGTTGGATAGGATTGGAAACGAGTTTATTATAGGGACAGCGCATGTAGGACGTTTGGAAGACAAGGTGAGGGAAGTGAGATTGAGATGTGCAGAGGAGGGACATGGGGTATATTTCGATAGGAGAATGCTGAGGTTGGAGCTGTCAGGAACGAGTAAAACAGGAAGGCGAAGAAGGAGGTTTATGGATATGGTGAGGGAAGACATGCAGGTGGTTTGAAAATGGCAGATGTAGAGGACAGGGGGGTATGGCTGTGGCGACCCCTAATGGGAGAAGCCGAAAGAAGAAGAAGATACTACAATGTTACAAACTGCAAAGACACCCTAAACATCCCAGTTATGTGCAGCCAACATTTTTGCCAACAATTTAAGGAAAGATCACATATAGTTGGGATACTTAATCATAGAAAACCTTTTGCCATATAGTGTACAACAGTACAATGAAGAGAAAAATCAGCCATTATAGCAGTGTTAAAGCTTGAACTTGAAGGCAGAAAGCCCTTGTGAGTGTTGGAGCAGGGTTAAACAAATAATAAATTCATTAGCCAGCCTGATTGGGATCAAGGAAGTTTCAGCGTCCAGTATTCCACCTCCAGGTTAGGGTTTGCATGCCAAATCTAACCGTCTGGTCTAGAATTTGTTAGCAAAAATGAATGTATGGACTAGCCAGCTAAGTGGTTAATCATTAAACCTTGACACATTACACCCTCGAAAATAAAATAAGTTTATTACTTTTCTGAGCTGTATATACTCATTATAACCCTCATCATAACAGTAAAAATCACATTCTGAAGGATTATTAAAATGTAATTAGTGAAATACCTGATTGGGTAATGTGATCACAGCCCCAGATCAGAGTTGTGCAACCAATCAACTTTCAGTCACCTTTTCTAAAGATGGATATTTAAGTGTGTGTGTGTGTGTGTGTGTGTGTGTGTGTGTGTGTGTGTGTGTGTGTGTGTGTGTGTGTGTGTGTGTGTGTTACATTGAATATTAAATTTTCAAAATATATGATCTACTTAACTATGGAAGCCTGTTTCTGCCACTAAATAAAAAATAAATAAAAAACGTCTCACGTCTAACTTTTTTCCCCTCACAATTGCGTGATACAAACTCGCATTTCGGATTTTTTTTCTCAGAATTTTGAGATCATATCTCACAACTCTGACTTTATATTTCGCAAGTTTATAACTCATTTGCAAAACACTTTCTGGCAAAACACATTTTGTATTATAACATACAGTGGGTACGGAAAGTATTCAGACCCCCTTAAATTTTCACTCTTTGTTATTTTGCAGCCATTTGCTAAAATCATTTAAGTTCATTTCTTTTCCTCATTAATGTACACATAGCACCCCTATTGACAGAAAAACACAGAATTGTTGACATTTTTGCAGATTTATTAAAAAGAAAAACTGAATTGTGGCAAGGCACAGATCTGGCCATGGTTACAAAAAATTCTGCTGCTCTTAAGGTTCCTAAGAGCACAGTGGCCTCCATAATCCTTGAATGGAAGACGTTTGTGACGACCAGAACCCTTCCCAGAGCTGGCCGTCCGGCCTAACTGAGCTATCGCAGGAGAAGAGCCTTAATGAGAGAGGTAAAGAAGAACCCAAAGATCACTGTGGCTGAGCTCCAGAGATGCAGTCAGGAGACTGCTGTAGAAAGTTGTAGAAAGTCAACCATCACTGCAGCCCTCCACCAGTCGGGGCTTTATGGCAGAGTGGCCCGACGGAAGCCTCTTCTCAGTGCAAGACACATGAAAGCCCGCATGGAGTTTGCTAAAAAACACCTGAAGGACTCCAAGATGGTGAGAAATAAGATTCTCTGCTCTGATGGGACCAAGATATAACTTTTTGGCCTTAATTCTAAGCGGTATGTGTGGAGAAAACCAGGCACTGCTCATCACCTGTCCAATACAGTCCCAACAGTGAAGCATGGTGGTGGCAGCATCATGCTGTGGGGTTGTTTTTCAGCTGCAGGGACAGGACTACTGGTTGCAATCGAGGGAAAAATGAATGCGGCCAAGTACAGGGATATCCTGGACGAAAACCTCCAGACCTCCAGTGCGCGCTGGACCTCAGACTGGGCAGAAGGTTTACCTTTCAACAAGACAATGACCCTAAGCACACAGCTAAAATAACGAAGGAGTGGCTTCACAACAACTCCGTGACTGTTCTTGAATGGCCCAGCCAGAGCCCTAACTTAAACCCAATTGAGCATCGCTGGAGAGACCTAAAAATGGCTGTCCACCAACGTTTACCATCTAAACTGACAGAACTGAAGAGGATCTGCAAGGAGGAATGGCAGAGGATCCCCAAATCCAGGTGTAAAAACTTGTTGCATCTTTCCAAAAAGACTCATGGCTGTATTAGATCAAAAGGGTGCTTCTACTAAATACTGAGCAAAGGGTCTGAATACCAATGTGATATTTCAGTTTTTCTTTTTTTAATAAATCTGCAACAATGTCAACAATTCTGTGTTTTTCTGTCAATATGGGGTGCTATGTGTACATTAATGAGGAAGAAAAATGAACTTAAATGATTTTAGCAAATGGCTGCAATATTACAAAGAGTAAAAAATTCAAGGGGGTCTGAATACTTTCCATACACACTGTATGCAAATCGTTAAGGATTACCATGCCAAAGAGTTCTGCTTCTTCTTTCGGCTTCTCCCTTCAGGGGTCGCCACAGCGGATCATCCGTCTCCATACCCCTCTGTCCTCTACATCTGCTTCTTTCAACCCAACTACCTGCATGTCTTCCCTCACCACATTTATAAACCTCCTCCTTGGTCTTCTTCTTTTCCTCCTTCCTGATGGCTCCACCCTCAGCATTCTTCTACAGATATACCCCATGCCCCTCCTCTGCACATGTCCAAACCATTTTAATCTCGCCTCCCTCACCTTGTCTCCAAAACGTCCTACATGCGCTGTCCCTCTAATGAATTTCTCTTTCGTGATCCGCATATTTGATTTGGCCCATGTTTTTATGCTGGATGCCCTTCCTAACGCAACCTTCCCCATTTACCCGGGCTTGGGACCGGCATTAAGATTGCACTGGTTTGTGCAACCCTAATGGCTGGGTTCTGCACTGTCCCTCTAATAAACTCATTAATGTAAATGGGCTTCCATTAATTAACTGTTTTACTTATTTCAGCAACATTTTTAACAAATGTCATTCACTCCCTTTATATGTCAAATTCTCAGGATTTTCTTATTTTAATAGAAATTCTTAAAGCTGGACATAAAAGGCTAAAGAATCCATAGCGATAGCGGCTAACACTAGCTCTATGGATTCTTTATAGTTTTCATGCATGCGCAAAACAAATCTTATATTTAGTAAAGAGTGAGTAGCCACAGTGACATTGCGCTAACTGTAGTTAGTTTTTTTCTATACCCCTGGCATTGTGCATGTTTTCAAGCTTAATAATAATAATAATAATAATAATAATAATAATAATAATAATACAAAAAAAATGCAGTCAAAATGCGAGGCGGAGACTAAAAAAACTTGCAGTCCACCACTTAATACGTTCCTAAGGGAACTCAGATTTTAACTATGTTCCGCACATAAAATGGATTGCATTCGTTACACGTGTGTACCGAACTGAAGCCCTGTACCAAAAAATTCTATATGTGTTCCGATACACCCCTAATTTTCATAATTCCATGTTACAATAGTTACAATGTGGTTATACGATTGTGGCATGAAGTGGTCTGAAATAAAATGTCTAGGAAAAGATCTAAATCCCCTTTTTATTTTGTATTGAGAACACCAACACGACTGTATGGGGTATGGTTCATTTAAAAAAAAACAGATGAAGAGGGGTGAAAAAAATTTATCAGAGCCATTGCACAAGTACTATGGCAAAAAAAAAGAGAAAACATCAACCAAATACAGAACAGGTCTGTCAACACATTTGATGCAGAAAACATTGATAACAGAAACATTGTGAATTCCGTGGAAAAATAAAAACACAAACATTGTGAGTGGCAAGTTCAAAACCCTCCACAGACAAAAGTGGTCTGTGACGAGATGAATGAATCACAATCCACTGCTTGGAGAAGATTTCGAGAGACTACACCAAGAGGAGCAAACCCCTCGTCAGCATTAAGAGCCCAAAACACACTGCCATCAAAGCAATTTCATCAGGGAAGGTATGGTAGAAGGTAAACTGGTCAAGTCAATCAAAAGACCTTAACGGATTCAGAATGCACTTTAACTTCTGAAGAGAAAACTGAAAGAAGGAATGCCCCTAAAACAAACAACAACTGAAACAAGATGAAGTACAAGTCTGGAATAGCACTATAAAAGAAGAATGCCGTCGATGTCAATGGGCTGGCAGCTTGATGTAATTATTGCAATTGAGGGATATGCAACCAAATATTGTGTTAGTTACTTTATGACTACCTCTTCCTACGTTTTTCGATATTATTATCATCTGGGCCATTATCAGCAAGTAGAAAGAACATCACTCTACCATCAACCAAGAACACCCAGGAGCTTCTTGCAGGATTTCTGAAAAGGGAGTCAGACAGTTAGTCAGAAGAATGTGCATGGAGGTTGTGAATTGCCTCACTGGAACGATGTTTAATAATTGAAAAAAATGTGTCGTCCCCCCATTTTCCAGACATCTGAGGACGGAAATATCAAGTTCAAATCAACTCTGAAGTTGACTAGTTAGACATCAGTAAAAGATTACTGTTATTCCATATCTCACAGAGACAAGCTTGCTAATCTCAAAGATCCTTGATGCAGCTACTGACCTTGCAGGTCATTAGGTTCATGGTGCAGATTGAAAGAAAGCAATTTGCCCTATTGTCACCACATTAACATTTGTAGCATTAGACACACAATCTTATACAGAGCTACAAGGGTCTTTAAAGCCTTCATCAATAAATGCATTCTAAATGCTGTTAATTAGGAAACAGACTGAGAATACCATCAGTCTAAAGCTATGATAGAAAAGAAATAAGTTGGTAAAGTTGATAAAAGAGATACATCATTAGATATAGATTGCTAGAGGCTTAGCTGTTTGACATCAAGTGGACATTTGTTACACCACCAGAACACAGAAGAGTCTTGAAACTTGTCTTTCCCTTATCTGGAGAAATGGTGGGAAGACTTGATCCGTGGCTAAGGATCGGGGAGGGCGTGGTGCGGTGTGGGAATGGGAAAAGAGTTGTAGAGGGGTACATTTTAGCTTTGTTTTAAATCTGATGCAGGCAGTTACTTGTTGAGGGATAATCGACAGTTCAAATCCCAATGACGCCACAACCATCTATGGCAGAGAGCAAATGGAGCAAATTTGCCGTCGCTCTTTGTGAATGCCCTAGTTTCTCTAGGCGGAAAAAGATTTCATCTGAGTGTTTTATTTATGCATTCTTTTGATACAGCATGAGCCACAATGTGAAAAAAAAGTGGCTGTCTGAGGCGCTATAAAAAATGCCTCAGCAGAATCACATGATTGTCATGAAGTGATGGAGACAGCAAGTGACTAAAATCCGGGGGTGCACTGATGCACAAATACAACCAAAATTGTGGTCCCCTAGGTGTAGAATACCTAGTGTTTAAGAGGCTAGGCTGCTGTTAAATTACATTAATTTTTCCTAGCTGTTTATAATATTACGCAAGCTAATACTAATCTCTATGATTGTTGCCTTGTATCTGTCAGGACACCTTGCCACATGTCACTATGATTGTTGGCTTTTATCTTCCTGTTGTGCAAACAAATTGCCTGTGTTGGCATTTGGTCACTTTATCTGAATCCTGGTATGGTCCGCATCATATCAACAAGCAGCTGTCTTGTGGCTTGGGTGGTAACATGATTGTTTCAACTTAGATCTTCCTGCTTGTACTTACCTAATGCTGGGAAAGGTTTATGATAGCTATTGCTCTATAAAACCATATATTATTAAGACTGTGTACCTACTTATGCTACAAGTACCACTGTAAAGTTCTTCTTCTAAGAAGATGTAAAAAAGAGAATGGCCGGGGTCCTCTCATCGGCTCCCAACACCACAACACTGGTTAAAAAAACATAGCAAATCCTATCCTTTCTAAGTATGCTCAAAAGAGCAAAGCTACCCTATCTGCAGCTGGTGGCTTTCTACTCATGCAAAGAATGCTGATTTGGCATTCTGGCACGGTACACCAGCTGCACATCTCAGTGGGTTATCAGTACTAATCAGAAAATCATTTAAATACAGGTTCCAGCAGATCATTTTGCCTAAGAAAAATGGATCTGCACTTACCCGTAGCACCACTTGGTCACCCTCTTGTCACTCATCAGGTGGTATAGCACAGGGCTGCACACACTTTTTCAGTATGCGAGCTACTTATGAAATGACCAAGTCAAAATGATCTACATACGATAAAAATGCATAAATAAATATCTATTTTTTCATGTCATGCAATCTACCCACACTAACTTTGTGATCGACCGGTAGATCGCGATCGACGTATTGGGCACCCCTGGTATAGCACAATGTAAATTTTCCCCTGAATTTCTTCCTAGTGTAGTTTTGGTCCCACCCATCCACTATCATATAACAGCTACAGTTCTGGAGGAATGAAGGATTACATATGCTTCCGCAAACACATTTGAAGCCAGCCAACCTCATATTTGCGATCTGCTGATCATGCTGGGTCTTCGTACAACGTAACACACTGAGGAAATTGTTCTGATCCCTACAGCATGCATGAGTTCACAGATGCCCATTACTGGCTCGTGTTGCTGTGACTGATAGAGGCAAGAATATGCTATCATTCCATCCATGACAGCACAACCAGTTTTGCTTTTTTGGACTCAATGGTATTGACTCCAATACCATATTCAACTCACAATCTTCTGTCCTTAGAAATAAACAGAGTAATGTACGAAAGCAGTTACTTTTTACTATGCTCTTAAAGTATCAACTTTAATATCCATTAAACAAGCAGTGGTGAACAATAGCATTCAGGTCAACTTCAGAACAGTTTTCAATAATTACATATTTCGAGGCTAGAACATCATCTATTCTGCGATCCATCTATGATGCATGAGGACCCTTTTGCATTTGCACAGCAAATATGCCCAAACCATCCCGAAGAGTGATCAGATCACAACGAATTTTCTAGGCATATTGGACCACGTTCAATTCTGTGCCTACTGATCACCTCAGTATGTCAGTTTGGTTGTACATGGCAAGAGGAAACAAGTCCAAATAAACAAATCATCATCTTTTGGTTGCTTCTGTTAATGGTCCCCATGGCGGATCATCTGTCTCCATCTACCTCTTCCAAACCAACCACCTGCATGTCTTCCCACATCACATCCATAAACCTCCTCTTTGACCTTCCACTTTTCTTCCTGCCTTGTAGCTCCAATTCTTCTTCATTCTTCTACTGATATACCCAATGTCCATCCTCTACACATGACCAAACCTTCTCGATCTCACCTCTCTCTCTCCTTATCTCCAAAATGACCTACCTGCGCTGTCCATCTAATAAACTCAAATCTAATCCTGTCCATCGTCGTCACTCCCAATAAAAATCACATCTTCAGCTCTGCTACCTCCAGCTCCACCTCCTGTCTTTTTCTTAATGCCACTGTCTCTAAACCATACAACATCGCAGGTCTCATTACAGTCCTATAAACTTTCCCTTTCACTCTCGCAGATACTCTTCTATCACAAATCACTCCTGACACTCTTCTCCACCCACTCCACCCTGCCTGCACTCTTTTCTTCACTTCTCTTACACACTCTCTATTACTTTGCAAAATAGACCTCAGATATTTAAAATGATCCACCCCTACTCCTTGCAACTGCACAAATCCACTGCCCTGTTTCACTGTAATCATACATGTCCTGCACCACCCTCACAACACCCCTGACTTCCTTATACAATACCACAACTTCTCTCTCGGCACACTGTTATACGCTTTCTCTAAATCCTCAAACACACAACGTGACTCCTTCTGACCTTCTCTATACTTCTCCATCAACATTCTCAAAGCAAATAATGCAACGATAGTGCACTTTCTCGGCATGAACTGATTCTGCTGCTCACAGATGGTCACCTCTTCCCTCAACCTGGCTTCCACTACTCTTTTCCATAACCATGGTGTGGCTGATCAGCACACTCATTCTCCATTTCAGCATTCTCTCACTCACCTTTCAAAATTTTGTTACATAAATTAGTAAAAAACTCCACTGCACTGCCATCTCTCCTAAACATGTCCATGCTTCATCTGATATGTTGTCTGGGCCTACCGACTTTCCATTGTTCATCAACTTAAAAGCTGCCATCATTTCCTCTTTACTGATACTATGCACTTCCTGCTTCACCATTTCCACGTCATCCACCCAAGTCCAAAGAATCAAATATTACTGCTGAATAAAAGAAAACTTCTAAATTTAACTGGGAAATTAGTTATTACTTTGGTAGTCATGTTTTTTGCTGCAGCATTTAAAGACAAGACTGTTTACTCTTACACTCATGGGGGAAAAAAATATCACTTTCCTACTTTGGAGCATACTTGGACCTACTTTGGCACATCAATTGCTCAGTGTATAAAAATGATCTCATTTGTAAATGTAAAATGTAAAAGTTGCTCTGGATAAGGGTACCTTCCAAATACCTAGGACAATAATAGGACATTTTGACAGTTCGCATTTAATTACAATCTAAATCGGTTGGGTTTCTGTCCATTTCTTTACAGCATGTAACTCTTTCACCAATTATCTCAAAAACCTTATTTTACTTTTTTATTTTTTTTATTTTTTATTGTCCCTGTATTATAATCAGTATTTAATTGCATGTGTTGGATAATTTCTCCATGACTCACTCTTTAATAATAAAACATAAATGTATTTCTGAGTTATATCTGGGGGGTTTTAACCAAAGCTGAATGTAAATATTTTCGAATCAAAGTATTCCAGTAATTACCAATAATACATAGCATTTGTGAAATTTGTCACTTACCCCGATTCTATGACACACGTTGACCTCTACAGCCAGCTGATGCCAACATACACAATATACTCCTCCTTAGAGGTCTATAGTAAGACAAACAAAAAAGTTGCGTTAAACTTTAGTAATTTTTTCCTTTTCCAGATTAGCTGAAACTTACAATGTTTTCCCAGGTTATTATCAATTTATATTGTTCTTTAAAACTCTTATGTGGTGTTATGAAACATGTTGACTCAGGTGTGAAACTTTACATTTTTAAATGCGTGAAAATTATCTTATCTCAAGCGAGACATAGGTAACATGCACCATTAAAATTTCTTGATTGATGCTTAAAGAAAACCATATTAAAATACTATTCGAATGTCATTTTGACTTGCAGAAGCACTGCATTCCAGCTTTATAGCAGATTTTTCCAGGATGTAACGAACCCAAAACCTTCTGGTATTAATATGGGAAGGACAAATATTTCGAACACTACATAGCTACAAATATAAACACAGATAATGGCATTCCATTACACGGCTAATAAGTGCATATAAGGACACGGTTCACTGTGAATTTACATAAGCCTTGGACTGCTTCAGCAAATTGACAAATCGGTAAAATTTGTCTGCAAGTTAGTTTTCAGTCTGGTTCCTCTCGAGGTTTCTTCCTCACACTATCTCTTGTTTTTCTTTGAAACAGTCACACTGGCTTGCTCATTAGGTATAAACAATTATAAGCAACTAACTTATAGGTAATAAACGTACACATTCTTTTATATATTATTATTACCGCTTTATCTGTGTAAAGCTGCTTTGGGACTGGTAACTACTTTTACTTGAGTAGAATATTTTATTACTCTTTCCATCGTTTGTACAAATATTTTGCAATTAGACTTTTCTTTCATTCATCACTGACTTTTCTATCAATACAGTGATACTTTTAGACTAGGTACTAATCTGATATGATGTTTTTATGTTATTCCAAACTGCTACACTCTCAACTCTTTGGAGGGTTTGAGACAAATCACTGTATCATTCATAGAATAGGAGTGTTTACTGGATTTTTGTGTTACCTGTATTGCAAAAAAATATATATAAGAATAATTGTGATTTCTTCACAAATCAGCCTGGTCATATGAGGCTGGTTTCATTTCTGAGTGGCTTCTAACATTCTCAAGTCATTCTCTGACACTTTGGAAGACACCTTAAGAACAAATCGTGTGGTGTCTGTAATCGAGAACTAGACCATAATTCACAAATCGGCCCTAATATGATGTGTACAGTACCACAGTTCAGACCAATACAAGATTGAATAAGGAATTGTGCAAACTTCATCATATGCCTAGCTACACAGCTAAGTCCAGTGCAGTCGGCTATTGTTAGCTACACTACGCATATTATAATCAATAATAAAATAGGCCACGCGAAATACGCATGCGCACATCTGAAACCTTTAACTCAAGCGTTCAAATCTGCAAAATCATATGGTAGAGAATGTAACACTGGTTTGCAGACTGGGACAATTTTCTACTGTGTTGGATGCCTACGCTGGCATGCTAGCTAAGACACTGATCTGCGTCTATATGTATGCGTGAACGTAACACGATTGAGATGGCTTGCTTTGAAAGAAGCACTGACCGCTTTCATTCTTCGTGATTTCAACGTTTTTTTCGTCCTTATGCGCAGTGTTGATTCATCTCGCAGCATATTCGCAGCAAAACACTTAAAAAAAAAAAAAAGTACACCAAAAGGCAATGCAGCGTAGCGATAACACCCAGCGCTTCTCTTTAACCGAAAGGTGTAATGAGAAAGTTGACGGTCCGGAAGTCCACGCAATACGCTTCAACTCGCATGCGCACAAAACAAGGCGCATGCGCAGTATACACGTGCGTCCATTTGGTGAGACTCGCAACAAATAGAGGGCACTAGTGATGGAAAGATCGGATCATTTTAGTGACTCGGTTCTTTGAATCTCGTTCATCAATATAAACGGATCTTTTGGTTTATTACGTTTCCTTTGATCAGAAATAATACATTTTCAACGAAAAGATCCCCCAACACTTCTACATACACAATCTTTGATTATAGTCCAATAGTGGAAGTATGTTAATGTAGCCAAGGACAAATTATGATAAACAGAATGAGTAGCTCATCTCTCATTTATTCTGGTCCGTGTTCATTTTTCACGTGACTCCCATAATTATTGGAATGTCAGAACAAAAAACTGATCTTTTGCATTGTGCATTGTCTTGTAACAATGTCAAGATTATGAACAAAACAACCTGATCTATTGTATCTATTGCATCACTTGACAAAGAACAAACGACATGACCAAAGGACTCATGAGATAAACTACCCAATTGTGTTTCCTGTGTAATGCATTGCATAGAGTTTATTAGAGTTACTTTAATTTAATTCTAATCAAACTTTATTTATAACATCTAACAACTACCAGGTAGAACCTAGGTGCTGAACAAAGTGCAAAAGGCAATGTGCAGAATAGTAATAAAAATTAGAGTTAGCATAAAAGTAATAAAATATAGCAATGTCATAAAAGAATGAAGTAAATTGTAAGAACTAAAACAAAATAAAAATAAAATAAGCATTAAAACTAAGTACACCCTTTACTACAGAACAAAGCCTTATATTTAATAAGTGGGTCTTTAGTTTAGCTTTAAAAGAAGAGAATTCCCTTTCAGAGGTGAGATCAGGAGGAAGGGAATTCCAAAGATTAGGAGCTGCCACTGAGAAGGCGCGGTCACCCCACGATTAATATCTTGTTCTAGGCACTTTGAGCAAGACATGATTAGAGGACCTGAGAGTTCGGCCATGGGTGCGCAGATTAACAATTCAACCTCTACTTAAAAAAAAAAAAAACCACACGGACCAAAGGACTCAATGGGATGAACTACTCAATTCTGTTCTTTGTAATGCATTGCATAGGCCTTTGGGAGTCAAGTGACAAAAGAACTAACATCTTGGACCAGAGGACTGATAAAATGAGCTAATTATTTTTGTTTCCGGTACATAAGCTACAGAGATTTTGTGTTGTTTTGCTCTATGGAATCCAGTAGAAAATGATGACTGACTCTTTGAGATTACTTATTCTTCTACTACTCAGTCACATTAAAGACTTATCTAAAATACTTTCAACGAAATGAAACAATTAATAAAATAATGTATAGTATACTTTTAAATGTGCAGGTGAAAGTGTAGGAATTTGTGTGTGTGTGTGTGTGTGTGTGTGTGTGTGTGTGTGTGTGTGTGTGTGTGTGTGTGTGTGTGTGTGTGTGTTTGTGTGTGTGTGTGAGCAGGTAGGTGGGGCAGTTTGTTAGGGGTTGAGAAGGACACTCAAAGGAGCACTCTTATATATACTTTTAATGTATTTGGTTAGCTCTTGGTCCTTTTTAACCCTGGGTTATATCATGGTATATCATGTTTCATCTTTCATACTGGTCATACCTTTGCAGGGGATTAACAATTAATCCTGGGTATCCATAACCTGCTGTTTCACAATGCACATTCCTGAACCCTAGGGTTACTTCCGTATTTACACATATCAACAAGAACAAAAATGGTTTTTTGTCCAGCAAGCTTGATGAGCGCTTTCTGCAACCCACATCACAACCTCCACATCGGGGTCTACCATTCTTTCCTGACCTGCACAATGAGGTGTACAGGTCCTGGGCAAAGCCATATTCGGCCCACCTTTTTAGTCCCAAAGCAGTTGTACTCCAATGTTATGGGACTGAAATAACATGGGTATGGGTCAATGCTCCAGGTTAAAGAGACGCTGGCCAGCTACAGTATCTCTTGCCAGGCATCATCCCTTAAGACCCTGATATTGTCCACCAAACCCCTAGGTAATACATCGGCGATGGTGGGTAAGCTTACACGTCAGCGGGTCAAGTCGCTGCATGCCTACACATTATGGCGGTGCTACAGGCGTATCAGGTTGACCTGCTGCGAGAGATGGACCTGGGGGGCATGTCACTCGGCCAGGAGGTCCAGGAGCTCCAGCGTACACCAGATTTAGCTCTCATGGCCACAAAAGAGACGACTACAGCTGTTGGTAGTCTATGGCCACCCCAGCCTCCCCCGAAAGGCACTTATGGCTCACCCTATCAGATCATTCCGATAGGGACAGAGCCATGCTGCTGGACGCCCCTCTAGTGCTGAACACAGTAGTCGACTGATTCCAGGGGGCCAAGAAACAGGCAGCGGCGTTTGAGCGGTTCCTCCCACGTTGCTCTAATGGGGCTGCTTGACGGGCACAGCCCCAAGCACAACCCAGCACCTCCTCTCATCAGGAGGTACAGAAACAAAATGTCGATACTCACATTCCCCCTGCGAGGTCCACGCTCACCTTTCTGGGCCGAAGCTCTGGGGACTGTTATTTTCAATAAGAGCCTGACATAGGGCATTCCGGGGATCCTGCTGGAAAAGGGCGTGGTGCACATCATAACACAGTGCTCGCCTCGCCCCTGCACCCCAGGGACCTGGTTCGTCAACCCTGCCACGTTTAGTGCTTCAGTGCACAGCCAGCTCCAGCAAGCACTCTCCTCTATTGGGAAGCTGGGAAGTTCTGCCAGACGTGTCTCAGTGGGTACTGCGTACTGTATACAGAGGCTACTGGATTCAGTTAGTTTCTCGTCTGCCCTGGTTTGACAGGGTGTGTCCCACCATGGTGGGACCTGAACAGGCTCTGGTCATGGAACAAGTAGACACTCTTCAGAGGAAGGAGGCTGCATCCTATTCTAGATCTACATCAATGATACTGCTCAATTATGAGACTCAGGTTCAAGATGCTGACCCTAAAGCAGGTTGTGTCTTAGAGTAGATCTGAGGACTGGTTTGTCACGATGCTGGCGAAAAGGTGTCTGTTCAGTGGATGATGCAATTAGCACCGATTGGATCCAGTTAATTGCCCTGGTGGTTCAGTGCTGGAATTCCTTCAGGAACATCCAAAGGGTTGGCTCCGTCCACCCTCAAAGTCTATGTGTCCGCCATTTTGGCATATCATAGAGTACCTGTGTGGGACTTCGCCGTAATGTTGGAGGCTCTATCATTCGAGCCGTTGGTTAAGGCATCTTGGAGGCATCTTACAGTCAAGACTGTGTTTCTTCTGGCCATTTGCTCTCTTAGGGGATTTGCAGGCCCTTTTTTTAGCCCTCTCTTTTTTTGGGTTTTACTACACGCATGGCCTGTGCCTTCCTGTACTCTTGAACGGGCCACATCCCTTAGGTGCCCTCGGTCGTTCCACGACCTGTGTCCGGTGTGAGCGCTGGAATCTTGTGCTTTTTATAGCTTCCTGGTCATGACATCACCCCGTCGTTGAAGCTGCTTTTTCCATGAGCATTTTCTTGTTCTCTCAGGAAATGGAGATGTTCTTCTTCCAGCAGCCACTTTCAGCAGGTACTGGAGAGCTGCTGGGCAAATGCAAATGGCTGGCTGACCTTGCAGACCAACAGAGAGTGAAACCTCTGTTGGTGCTGCTTTTGGTATCGCTAACCTGCTGCAGGATTGCCCAGTTCAGTTCAGGCTACTCCAACATGCTAACAACAAAAAACTGTTGGGCCTCAAGCTAAGCTTTTACTTACAGCAGCAGCAGGCAGAATGCCCCACACTTTCATTACACACTACATTACACAAAAATACCTTGGCATCATCGATCAACATCATCTTGTTTAGTGTGGGTACTAAGTGAGTAGTGAGTACTAAGACCCAGTCATTTTCAACAATGAACACACAAACTCTCAGTTCATCCAAGTCCACAAACAAAAATATAATAATTTACAATAGCGTTTTTCTTTAACTATGCATGTTGCTTAGTGGGACTTCTGACATTCCTTGCCTTGAACAATCCTCTTCAAATCTGGCTTGTATTCTGTTTTTGCCACTCGAAGCAATTCTTTCACATGGGTGTCAGTCAGAACAGATCGATGCTTTGATTTCATGTGTTTCAGGGTAGAAAACACAGACTCGCAGACGTATGTTGACCCAAACATAGACAGTATCTTAAGCGAAGCCTGTATGACATTGGGGTATTTTTCCATTGGCAGACTTCTCCAGAACTCAATGGTTCGCTTCCCTTAAAGTAGGTTTCAGTTGGTCCACCTCACAAAGATTGATCATCTCCAACTCAACCGCAGCCTCATTTGTGACTAGCGGGGCTTTCAAACAGTCCGTCTCCGCATTAAATGGGTTGACGAGGAACGTAATCTGTGGCCTTTTCAATTGTAGACCACGGAACGGGGTCACAAAGCTTTTGTGCAGGTTTTCAACCAGTGTTGCATATCTGGCTCTTTGCTTATTCAGGGCGGTGCTGGTGACTTGCCCGCTGGCTTTTAGCAGATTGGGAAAATGCGTTAAATCTCTCTTTTGAAAATGCACCTTGAACAGCTTCAGTTTGTTGACAAACGCAGACACACTTTGCACTAGGTCAAGCAACATTTTTAACTTACCCTGCAGGGTCAGGTTCAGTCGGTCCAAGTGACACAGCATGTTGACCAAAAAGGCCAGATCCATAATCCACTTGAGGTCTGAGAGCTCAGGATATTCCTTGTCCTTCTCTTCCATTACCAGTTTCACGGCATCCAAAAGCTCAAAGAAGCGAGGCCTGGCCTTTGGACAGCCACCTCACAGTGCAGTGCAGTGCAGCGGCAGGTCACCTGGAAGCCCTTGGTCCAGCTCAGCGATGAGATTCTTGAGTTGCCTATGGTTAAGCGCATGTGTGCGGATGTAGTTGACGATTTCCATCACAGGCTTCCTGACGTTGTCTAAATTCAATGTTTTAGACACGAGTTGCTCCCTGTGGATAATGCAGTGGAAATCCAAAAAGTCAAGAACTCGACGTGTTTGGTCAGCTTTGCACAACCCCACAAGCCTGTTCACAGATCCGATTATGGATGGCGCTCCATCTGTGGCTATTGCAGTTAGTCTCGGTATGGGCAGATTTGCTTTCGCAAATGCAGCCATCATTGTTTCTTTCACAGCTATGCCACGTGTTCTGTCTTTTAATGGCACAATATCAAGGAGTTCTTCTTCGATCACACAATCGTTTGACACAGACAGTGTAAATATTGCCAACTGAGCCTTGTTTTGTATGTCACAAATTTCATCCAATGCTACACTAAAATACTCACATGCTTGAAGGTCAGAGTGCAACTGTGATTCAATAGCTATGTTAATGTCCGATATTCTGTGTTCAACAATGTGGTGGGACAGTTGGACGTCTGATATCATTCATTTTAATTTGTTGTTATCAGAAGACAAGATTTCAACAACGTCACTGAGGCATTTTGTGCATTGCCTCAGTGACAGGGGATGCAGCGTCTCGTTCCCTTGAGGAACTAGGGTCACGTACGTAACCCAGAGACATTCCCCAATAGGTGGGAACTGACCAGACCCTGCCTAGTGTGTGTGTGTGGGCCCCACAACCAGCACGTAGGACAAAGGAGCCCGGAGTGGCTCTAAGGTTGAGGTCATAGAACCTGACGAAAGTCAGTGGGGTGGACCAGCCCGTAGCATTGCAGATGTCCTGGAATGAGACTCCAGCGGACCAGGCCGTAGAGGCCACCACACTCCGAGTGGAATGAGCTTTGACCCTGAGCGGAGCGGGAAAACCAAAGGACTCATAAGATGACGAGATAGCATCCACTACCCACCTGATGAGAGTCTGCCTATTGGCAGGAAATCCCTTCCTGATAGGGCTATAGCAGACAAACAGCTGCTCCGACCTCCTCCAAAGACTTATTCTGTGAAGATAAGTGTCCAGTGCACAGTCGGTTCTCCTTCTCCTGGTCGGGGACTAGGAACGGAGAATGCCTGGAGCTTGACAGGTCGTGAGGGAGCCGTAGGCACCTTAAGCACATATCCAGGTTTCGTGTAAAGAAATGCACTGGCCATGCTAGGGGCAAATTACAGGCAAAACAGGGCCATGGACAGAGCCTGCAGGTCCCTGATCCTATTCAGGGAGGAAATCACCATGAGTCTTTACAGACAGGTACCTAAGGGCCACTTCGGCCAGGGGCTCGAAGGTGGGCTCAGATAGAGCAGCCAACACAACGGCCAAGTCCCAGACAGGCTCCCTGGGTCGCGTCCCGGGCCTCATCCTCCAGAGAAAACGTGTGACCAGAGGGTGCCTACCCGGCCACCTCGTGGCATACGACCTCCTCATGGAGGGAGCTCTGGAATGGAGGATGGTCTCTACCACATCGGCGAAAAGAACCAGCTGCTACAAACTACGGCCATAGCCTTCACAACTCCCGGAGGGGGTGAACCAGGGCTCAGCCAAACCTGAGAGAAGAGATCCCTCCTGGAAGGAATTTCCCAAGGAGGGCCCTCAAGGAGGGACACCAGGTCCATGAACCATGGTCTGCCCAGCCAACGTGGTGCTACCAGGAGGAGACGGGCCCTAAACAGCTCTCAGTAATAGGAGTCTCCCCTGGGACCACAGTAGGATCCGTCACGCCAGCTTGTAAGGGGCGAGAATGGAGACCCCCCTGGTGGTTGATATAAGAGACCACCGCTGTATTGTCCATGTGGACCCAGAAACATGGCTATTATCTCCAAGCATTTTATGTGCCATGAGAGGTGCAGCCTGCTCCACAGACCTTGGGCATGAGGGAACCCCGTGAGGGAAGCATCCGTCGTTAGCATTATGCGACAACAAGAAGTACCCAAGATGGGGCCCTGGGACAGGAACGTCGGTTCTCTCCACACATCCAAGGCTCCAAGGGCTCGCCTTGATCGAGCCAATATCAACCAGTCGTCGATGTTGATGCCCAAAGCCGTGGGTCAGTGTCGCGTTTATGCACATGCCCGGCCAAACGGGAGGACCCGATATTGGTAAGCTTCACCCCTGAAAGCAAACCTCAGGAATCATCCTGAAGCATCCTGAACCTGAGCCTAACCCCAGGAAGGGGTTAGGTCTAAACGCCGGGAAGAGTGTGCTTTCTCCATGACTCCGGGATAAAGGGTTCTTCCAGAAGGGCAATCCGCACCATACCATCAAGGTCTCGTGGCAAGCCCTTGGAGCCTTGGATATGTGAAGAGAACCGACGTTCCTGTCCCAGGGCCCCATCTTGGGTACTTCTTGTTGTCGCATAATGCTTACGACGGATGCTTCCCTCACAGGGTTCCCTCACGCCCAAGGTCTGTGGAGCAGGCTGCACCTCTCATGGCACATAAAATGCTTGGAGACAAACCTCAGGAATCATCCTGAAGCGTCCTGAACCTGAGCCTCATGAGTGAGCAGTTTAAGGAGCGCAGATCCAGGATCGGACACAAACCACCAACCTTCTTTGGCACAACGGCCAAACAAGTACGGCCTGTAGCAGCTTGACTCTGACCAAGGGGGGAACCACCTTGATGGCCCCTTTTCCCAAGAGAGCACGCACCTCCTGTTCCAGGACCAGAGCCTGCATTGAAGCACATTTTGTGGCAGAGCCAACGGCCTAGTCTTCGGGTGGTGCTGGGGTGGGACAGGCACCAAAGCATAAGGTTTACACTGCCCTCCGAGATGTAAGCCGTCAGGATTTATGCACCATGGCAACCCCTTAGGTCGGCCAGTTCCTCTTTGTTCCTAGAGCGTTGCTAGGGGCCCGTAGGACCTACCCACAAGGACCGGGTGGCAACGCTCTTCTTCTGGGCTTTGCGATGCTTGGACAGACCAGGCTAAGGCTGCTGCCAAGCAGCCCCATGGGACCGGCAAGGGCGGTACCGCTGAAACGCTGCCGACTGCTTTTAAGACTCCTGGAACTTGCCCATGAGCGGTGTTACAGCATTCAGCAAAAAAGCCAGGAGGAGCCATTGGGGCATTTAGCAGCACAGCTCTGGGAGATCAGACAGGGTGAGCCACAGATGCCCCTCTGTGGCCACCAGGGCTGCCATGGACCGACCGACGGCCCACGCCGTGTGCTTGGTGGTCCTAAAAGTTAGGTCGGCAGCGCGATGCAACTCCTTAATATCGTCAGCCCCGGAGCTAAGTCCCTCATCCAACTCCTACAGCAGGTCAGCCTGGTATGCCCTCAACACACCCATAGTGTGAAGGCAACCCGCAGACTGACCTGCCACCATCTAAGCCTTCCCCACTAAGGCTCACGTAGCCCGCAACCCGCTAGTAGGGAACACCGGAGCCTTAAGCGACAATGCTACGCTAGGGGAGAGATAGCCAGCTAGCATCTCTTCCACACGTGGCACCTGTAGCCACACTGTTTAGCCCCAACAACATTTGTGTATGGCGAGGTATGCTGGGAAAAAGTACGTGCTCGGTGTTCAGGTTGGGGAAGAACAGCAAGCCCCGGCACTGAGGCTGTGACAGGGGGCTTACTGGGTGCGCGCTGCTTCCGCTTCTCGACCAGCCAAGCTAGCTCAAGCTAACTTGACACAGCCCGCGTCACGACCTCAAGGAGCTCCTCGTACAGCACAGGCTGTGAGGAGTCCGGGGGCTTGCTAGAGTCCATCATCTCATACTCCTTGGATGGAGAGATATGTAACACCGCATTGCAACGAGAAAAGAAGCAGCAGCCGGGTGTGCTTCCCCAAGAGAGCAGGCGCTCAACCCGGCAGGGGAGGCCGGAGAGGACTTATCCGGCTCTATAAATTCTGCCAGATCGGCCTGCGAGCCACACGACCGCCGGCACCGCTTTGCCTCGGCAAGAGCAGGATCAGAGCCACAAGGGAGAGGACTCTCCTCCTGCATATCCTTTCCCGTAATGAAACGGGGACAAGGATGAACACACAACTGGTATTTCTGTTTGCTAGCCATGCTTGCACAGAATAACACACACAAAGCGCTTACCTGAACAAGCAGAAGCTAATGTCGCTACCACCACGCAGTCATTTTGTAGCTCGCGATGTCGCCCCCCGATGATTTGCCTATTGGCCAGATTTCACAGTGGTTCAGAGTGTAGACAACGTGAGGCGTCCCCAAATCCCCAAAAAGTCCCCAAAAAGTTCCCGAATGGGGAACTGTAAGAGTGAAAGGAAAAGTTGATAAGACTGTGGTGAGACCTGCTCTGTTGTATAGTTTAAAGACAGTGGCATTGACTAAAAGAGAGGAGGTGGAGCTGGAGGTGGGAGAGCTAAAGATGTTGAGATTTTTATTGGGAGTGACGAGGATGGACAGGATTGAAAATTAGCTTTTTAGAGGGACAGTGCATGTAGGACGTTTTGAAGACAAGGTGAGGGAGGCACGATTGAGATGGTTTGGACATGTGCAGAAGAGGGACATGGGGTATATCGGTAGGAGAATGTTGAGGATGGGGCTGCCAGGAATGAGAAAAAGAGGAAGGACAAGGAGGAGGTTTATGGATGTGGTGAGAGAAGACATGCAGGTAGTTGGTTTGAATGAGGCAAATATAGAGGACGGGGGGTATGGAGACAAATGATTCGCTGTGGTGACCCCTAATGGGAGAAGCCGAAATAAAAAGAAATTTAGAAGTCATTAATTCTCATTAACTAGGTTCCCTGGTGGTCTAGTGGTTAGGATGCGGCACTCTCACCGCTGCGGCCCGGGTTCGATCCCCGGTCAGGGAACCAACCCCAGCCATTAGGGTTGCACAAGTCAGTGCACTCTTAGTGCCGGTACCAAGCCCAGATAAATGGGGAGGGTTGCGTTAGGAAGGGCATCCAGCGTAAAAACATGTGCCAAATCAAATATGTGGATCATAAATACGGATGACCCGCTGTGGCAACCCCTAATGGGAGAAGCCGAAAGTAAGTTATGATGTCTCATTCACTAAGAGGCAAGTTCTTTCAATAGCTCCCTGCAATGACATGATACCACACAGCTGCCAAGGTAGTCCTGTTGTTTTTTACAAGGGTGGGATTTTAAATGAATGAACAAGACAAATCGCTAAAGGACGTGATAATAACTTATGAAATGTGCATTCTTTTAATTACATTTTCTCACTACTAATCTGAGATGATTTTTTTTTTATTAAAATCAGCTTGACACTTTATTTCAATGTCAATCTTTTTTTTCTTAATATATAAATTTCTAACACCTATCACAATAATTTTAATTCTGAATTAATTTTTGTTTCCTGTCAGATTCATTGATGATTCCTGAAGAATGTGGTCTCTCTTTCTCCTGCTCCAAAAACATACAAATGGGGCAAAAGACATTAAGATTCAAATGTGTCTACATATTATTTATATAGAAGCTTCTGTGAGATATGATCATACAAAAATGAAGGCATAATGTCTTTATTCAATTCTACACATTACATTTAGACATTTTAGACAAACAGATCACTCATGAGAACAGCCAAGAATATATTGGGAAAAGATGGACTAAACGTGAAAAATGTGTTCACAATAGTAATCATGGTTTAATGAAAAGGAATTTTACCTCCTCTTTTGCCTCCTCGGAATTTATCAATTTACACTCACCGGCCACTTTATTAGGTACACCTTACTAGTACCGGGTTGGACCCCGTTTTGCGTTCAGAACTGCCTTAATCCTTCGTGGCCTAGGTTCAACAAGGTACTGGAAACATTCTTCAGAGATTTTGGTCCATATTGACATGATAGCATCACGCAGTTGCTGCAGATTTGTCGGCTGCACATCCATGATGCAAATCTCCCGTTCCACCACATCCCAAAGGTGCTCTATTGGATTGAGATCTGGTGACTGTGGAGGCCATTTGAGTACAGTGAACTCATTGTCATGTTCAAGAAACCAGTCTGAGATGATTTGCGCTTTATGACATGGCACGTTATCCTGCTGGAAGTAGCCGTCAAAAGATGGGTACACTGTGGTCATAAAGGGATAGACATGGTCAGCAACAATACTCAGGTAGGTTGTGGGGTTGACACAATGCTCAATTGGTACTAATGGGCCCAAAGTGTACCAAGAAAATATCCCCTACACCATTACACCACCACCAGCCTGAACCGTTGATACAAGGCAGGATGGATCCATGCTTTCATGTTGTTGACGCCAATTTCTGACCCTACCATCCGAATGTCGAAGCAGAAATCGAGACACATCAGACCAGGCAACGTTTTTCCAATCTTCTATTGTTCAATTTTGGTGAGCCTGTGCGAATTGTAGCCTCAGTTTCCTGTTCTTAGCTGTCAGGAGTGGCACTCGGTGTGGTCTTCTGCTGACATGTCGTGCGTTCAGAGATGCTCAAACCAGTCTGGCCATTTTCCTCTGACCTCTGCCATCAACAAGGCATTTGCATCCACAGAACTGCCGCTCACTGGATATTTTCTCTTTTTCGGACCATTCGCTGTAAACCCTAGAGTTGGTTGTGCATGAAAATCCCAGCAGATCAGCTGTTTCTGAAATACTCAGACCAGCCCATCTGGCACCAACAACCATGCCATGTTCAAAGTCAATTAAATCACCTTTCTTCCCCATTCTGATGCTCGGTTTGAACTGCAGCAGATCATCTTGACCATGTCTACATGCCTAAATGCATTAAGTTGCTGCCATGTGATTGGCTGATTAGAAATTTGTGTTAATGAGCAGTTGGCCAGGTGTACCTAATAAAGTGGCCGGTGAGTGTATATATCTCACCCTGGAAAATTTTCTCTCATGCTCCTTAAGCAAATGAGCCAAAAGGTGTTTCAATTCAAGTATTTAATTCTTAAACATAAATAAAGCCCTCATATGATTTCTTAAGCAAATTCATGACGAGTTCTTCTCACTTTAGTAAGATTTGTTTGAAGAGTAAAGTGAAGAGTTAGTCTTCACTTTAAATATCAGGCCTGGCTTTTTAGCCTCTAGCTTTCCAATGGACACCACAGCATTTTGGTGTTTCTCCTAAGCTTCTGAAATAGAGACCTGAACGTACAACTTCTTCTTCTTCTTCTTCTTCTTCTTTCGGCTGCTCCCATTAGGGGTCGCCACAGCGGATCATCCGTCTCCATACCACCCTGTCCTCTACATCTGCCTCTTTTACACCAACTACCTGCATGTCTTCCCTCACCACATCCATGAACCTCCTTCTTGGCCTTCCTCTTTTCCTCCTACCTGGTGGCTCCATCCTCAGCATTCTTCTACCAATATAATTCATGTCCCTCCTCTGCACATGTCCAAACCATCTCAATCTCGCCTCCCTCACCTTGTCACCAAAACATCCTACATGCGCTGTCCCTCTAATAAACTCATTTCTAATCTTATAAATCCTCGTCACTCCCAACGAAAACCTCAACATCTTCAGCTCTGCTACCTCCAGCTCCACCTTCTGTCTTTTACTCAATGCCACTGTCTCTAATCCATACAACATCGCAGGTCTCACCACAGTCCTATAAACTTTCCCTTTCAATTTTGCAGATACCCTACTATCACAAATCACTCCTGTCACTCTTCTCCACCCACTCCACCCTGCCTGCACTCTTTTCTTCACTTCTCTAACACACTCTCCATTACTTTGCACTGTTGACCCCAGGTACCTGAATTCCTCCACCTTCTGAAGCTCTTCTCCCTGCAACCGCACCACTCCACTGCCCTCCCTCTCATTCACACACATGTATTCTGTCTTACTCCTACTGAGTTTCATTCCCCTTCTCTCCAGCGCATATCTCCACCTCTCCAGGCTCTTCTCAACCTGCTCCCTACTCTCACAACAAATCACAATATCATCCGCAAACATCATAGTCCAGGGAGACTCCTGTCTGACCTCGTCCGTCAACCTGTCCATCACCACTGCAAACAGGAAAGGGCTCAGAGCCGATCCTTGATGCAGTCCAACCTTCACTCTAAACCAGTCTGTCGTACCTACTGCACACTTCACTGCCGTCACACTGTCCTCATACATGTCCTGCACCACCCTCACATACTTCTCTGACACACCTGACTTCCTCATACAATACCACAACTCCTCTCTTGGCACCCTGTCGTACGCCTTCTCTAAATCCACAAATACACAATGCAATTCCTTCTGTCCTTCTCTATACTTCTCCATCAACATTCTCAAAGCAAATAAGGCATCTGTGGTGCTCTTCCTCGGCATGAAACCATACTGTTGCTCACAGATGGTCACCTCTTCTCTCAGCCTGGCTTCCACTACTCTTTCCCATAACTTCATGGTGTAACTGATCAACTTAATACCCCTGTAGTTACTGCAGGTCTGCACATCTCCTTTATGCTTAAAGATCGGTACCAGCACACTTCTTCTCCATTCCTCAGGCATCTTCTCACCTTCCAAAATCCTGTTAAACAATCTGGTCAAAAACTCCACTGCCATCTCTCCTAAACATCTCCACGCTTCTACCGGTATGTCATCTGGTCCAACCGACTTTCCACTCTTCATCCTCTTAATCGCTGCTCTCACTTCCTCCTTACTAATCCTATCTACATCCTGCTTCACCACATCCTGCTTCTTCCACATCATCCAACCTTCTCTCTCTCTGATTTTCCTCATTCATCAGCTGCTCAAAATACTCCCTCCACCGTCTCAACACACTCTCCTCACTGGTCAACACATTTCCCTCTCCATCCTTTACTGCTCTAACTTGCAGTACATCCTTTCCAGCTCGGTCCCTCTGCCTGGACAATCGGTACAAATCCTTTTCTCCTTCCTTAGTGTCCAACCTCTCATACAGCTCCTCATATGCCTTTTCCTTGGCTTTCGCCACATCCCTCTTAACCTGCTGCCGCATCTCCTTGTACTCCTTCCTACTTTTCTCATCACTCTGTCTATCCCACTTCTGTTTTGCCAACCTCTTTCTCCTTATGCTCTCCTGCACTTCCTCATTCCACCACCATGTCTCCTTGTCTTCCTTTCTATTTCCAGATGTCACACCAAGTACTTTTCTAGCTGCCTCCCTCATCACTCCTGCAGTAGTTGCCCAATCATCCAACACCTCCTTAACACCACTGAGCCACTCTCTGACCTCTTCCCTGAACCTCACACTACACTCTTCCTCCTTCAGTTTCCACCATCTTATTCTCCTTTCAGTCCTCACTCTCCTCCTCTTCTTCTTCGCCTTCAAAACCATCCTACAGACCACCATCCTATGCTGTCTAGCTACACTGTCCCCTGCCAACACCTTATAGTCGCCAATCTCCGTCAGGTTGCATCTCCTGCATAGCACATAGTCCACCTGTGTGCACCTTCCTCCACTCTTATACGTCACCCTATGATCCTCCTTCTTCTTAAAATAAGTGTTCACCACTGCCATTTCCATCCTTTTAGCAAAATCTACCACCATCTGCCCTTCCACATTCCTCTCCTTAAAACCATACCTACCCATCACCTGCTCGTCACCTCTGTTCCCTTCACCTACATGCCCATTAAAGTCCGCCCCAATCACCAACCGTTCTTTCCTAGGTACAGCATCTACCACTTTATCTAATTCACTCCAGAATCTTTCCTACTCCTCCATCTCACAGCCAACTTGTGGAGCATAGGCACTGATGACATTTATCATCATCCCTTCAACTTCCACCTTCACAATCATCACCCTATCAGAAACTCTCTTCACCTCCACTACACTCTTACTGTACTCTTCCTTCAGAATCCCCCCTACACCATTTCTCTTTCCACCCACACCATGATAAAACAGTTTAAATCCACCTCCAATGTTCCTGGCCTTACTCCCTTTCCACTTGGTCTCCTGAACACACAGCATATCTACCTGTCTCCTCTCCATCATATCAGCTACTTCTCTCCCTTTACCCGTCATAGTACCAACATTTAAAGTACCAACCCTAACCTCCACTCTCCTACACTGCTCCTTTCCCTGCCGTCTCTGTAGACGTCTTCCTCCTCTCCTTTTCCTCCTTCGGCCAACAGTAGCCCAATTTCCACCGGTACCCTGTCGGCTAACGATATCTGTGGCGGTCGTTGTTAACCCGGGCCTCGACCGATCCGGTATGAAATTCTCATTTGTGATCCGCATATTTGATTTGGCACATGTTTTACGCTGGATGCCCTTCCTAACGCAACCCTCCCCATTTACCCGGGCTTGGGACCGGCACTAAGAATGCAATGGCTTGTGCCTCCCTAATGGCTGGGTTACCTGAACGTACAACTATGAGGGATTATTGTCTTTATTTAGGTGTACCCATTTTCTAAAACAAACTTATAATCTAAAATGAATATGTTGGGGGAAAAAGGACAAAATGTACACAAAATGTACGTAAACAAGCTCACATGCACACACATAGAGTTCATACAAACAATCATGGTTATTATAACCTCAGCAATCATATTTATATATCATTCCTAAAGCATACTCATGGGACCAAAAATGTCTACACATTTGTATGCTTAATGTTTAGAACAAGTCTTCAAATTATTTCTAAAGGATTTTTTTACTTACTTATATTTGCTAAATTGAAACTATCCCTGTAAACATAAAAATGTATACTCATATTTCCAAAATAAGCTGCTTTATGCAAAGTTTTTCTCAACAGAGGGCAGCAAAAACAAAAGTGCAGGTGTGTATTTGAATAAACTAAATCGGGTGCATGGATGGATACTCTTATCACCAGTTTTACAAATGCTCTGCTGATTTGTAGTTTTGCTTAATTAAATGTAGACCACTTTACTTGCCCCATGAATCCCCTTTCATCTTTACTATTGCTGTGTATGTGCCCCACCAGAGGCTATAATTCCCATCCTATGGCACTTATAGTCTTTTGAAAGCTTAGTTCTTCCAGCTCTCTTACTTTGTCCTTCAGTTAAGTTTTAAAATCCACAGGCTCCTGAATCATCTCCTTAGTCACATTCACAGAATCCTGTAACACATCCAAATATTGTTGACTTTGTGTGTTTGTCGCTACTTATAGTTGAGCTAAGTTTGTGCTATATTATTACTAACATTATTACAGTACCATACTTTCACCAACATTATGACAGCACTGAACATCTGCCAGCGATATTATAGCAGCAAACTTTTACAAATATTGCAGCACTGTACTTTACAAATATTATTACATACTGTAATTTACCAACATTATTACTGTACTGTTCTTCATCCATAATCCCAGAGAAAACATTTGACCTCTTTATAAAAGTAAAATACCAGTACTATAATGAATTACATATTACATTATAAAGCTTCTTTTCTACTATTAGTAATTTACTGAACATTTTTCTCTATAGAGTTAAACTTTGGAGCAGAAAGAATTAACCATGTCCTGAACCTCAGTATCCTCTGTGGGTTGGACCTGCACTGTTATTGTGGCCTGGTCAACCACTGGTCCATAAAACATCTTACTTCCATTATTTATATTTGACTTACAGAAAACCATTTATTTTCCACTTCTCTCAGAAATGTAGCTCTACAGCACAATAATTCACACTATATCACTGTAATAAATACAGTTTAGTGATGTTCAGTTTGTCTAATGTCTAATATGAGCAATATATGAGGTTAAGAACACAGATTTTACTACACATCCCTAAAACTAAAATCCCTAAAATCCTCCATGTACCACAACAGAAAGAGAATGCTTTCACTTATCATTGTATCTTTCAAGCAGCAAAATGCAGCCAAAATATTCAGACTACTGACAAATCTATGGCATAGTTTCTGGGGCAGAAGACAACTTAGAACTGCACAGTTACACCCCAACTTGGAAACAGTTCTACATTCAGGTGCGTTTGGTTCCTCTGGGTTTCTGTTACAAAAGAAGTAAACGCCACCACGTTTTAATCAAGTGGACATGGCCAAGGATAAGAATAATATGGAGGGCTGGTCTTGAAGACCTTTCATATTTTTTTCCTTTTACATTTTTTTAGTGTTGACCTTTAACCGTTAAAATTTCAAGAACCAAGAACAGGTTTGTATAAAAAGCTTAGAGATTGTATTTGTTTCAAGTGCTTTTTATTTATACTGAAAGGTGGAAGGAAGTAAGCTAAAGGGCCTCCGATATAAATTTTGCCTGGTGCCTCCTGGTAATGGGTGATGGGTAATGGGTAATGTGGTTCTTACCAACATTACCAATGTTAATGCGTTACCAACGGTAATGCTAACTTATCCATAATTATTATAAATCATGACCTATGACACTTTGGTCTTCAACTTATAGATTTAAAACAAGAGTAAACATTCAGAGCTTTTAATTTTTTAAACAACCAATCTATGAAGACAGCCAACGAAGAAGCACCTCTCAGTCATATGTTCCTATATTATTTTGGTTAGTGGGTCTAAACAAAAGCTTTCATGTTCTAAGTTGTTTAATTTATCAGTAAATGAAAGCTGAAATTCTGCAAAATATAGTAAAAATTGTAGAATTAGTCTTTCTATTCCAATAATTCTGGGGGACACTATACTGTGAAGAGGATGGTTTTAGAGGCCAAAAAATCACCAAGGATCACAGCTGGAGAATTGCAGAAGTTATTTGTGTCTTGGGGTCAGAAAGTCTCCAAGACTACAATCCAATGTTACCTACAAGTTGTTTGGAAAGGTTTAATAAAAAAGAAAAAAGGCTTATCCAAACACAAATGTAAGTTTGCTAGACACTACTGAATCTTCAACTAGGATTGGGTTTTATGGTCAGATGAAAACAAAATAGAGCTTTTTGTCAATAAACACACTGATTTGGCACACACTGGGAGGTAGCCATATTGAAAAGTACTTAATGCCCACGGTTTACTATAGTGGTGGCTCACTAATGTATTTGTTCTGCAGAGGACATGGATATTTTGTTAGGATACATGGCATCATTGAATATATCAAATATCACCAAATTAAAATAAATACATAAATAAATACACCTGACTTGCACGGGTCTGCCATAAATTTTTAAATGGGTCACGGTTGGCCTTTCCTGCAGGGACAATGATCCAAAACATACATCAAAATCACCAATATTAGTGAAAGTCATTGTATAACTCTTACCCAATAGCTATTTAATACTGCCAGTATAATAATAAATCAATATGACAAAATCGAATTACAAGTATTAACATGACTATATCATCAAAGGTTTAAATAATTGACTTTTTCTATCAATTAAATATAAAATAATGCTAAAATAAAGCATACACAGTAATTCAAAGATATTTACAGTGATTATCAGTTGTTACATAACAAACAATTTTAAATGATTTAACATGTTAAAAAAAATTATAATTTTATAAAATCACACAAGATGTTCACAACATGTCCTGTTCATTGTATCCATTCCAAAAAACAAGTTTTTTCTGACACTGATTACTGTGAATAAATCAAGACTGGTTGTATTATGGCATTAGTCTTAGCTACACTTTACAGTCACTTTATTGTCATGCAGATTGTTAATGATAATGATCCAGCTATGAAGAGCCAACCTGACATAATTTAGTGATATTTACTTTTCATAATAAGCATGATTAGTGCTAGCTGTAAGACCTGCGATGCTGTATCGTTTAGAGACAGTGGCATTGAGTAAAAGACAGGAGGTGGAGATGGAGGTAGCAGAGCTGAAGATGTTGTGGTTTTCATTGGGAGTGACAACGATGGATAGGTTTAAAAACGAGTTTATTAGAGGGACAGCGCATGTAGGACGTTTTGGAGACAAGGTGAGGGAGGCATGATTGAGATGGTTTGGACAAATACAGAGGGGGGACATGGGGTATATCTGTAGGAGAATGCTGAGGATGGAGCCACCAGGAAGGAGGAAAAGTCGAAAGCCAAGGAGGAGGTTTATGGATGTGGTGAGGGAAGACATGCAGGTAGTTGGATTGAAAAAGGCAGATGTAGAGGACAGGGGGGTATGGAGAAGGATGATCCGCTGTGGCGACACCTAATGGGAGAAGCCGAAAGAAGAGGAAGAAAAAGAAGAAGAAGAAGTGCTAGCTGTTAGTTTATATAATGACAGGATTGAGGGAATCTTAATAAAACCATTAATTAACAAAAGCAATCCATTAAAAATACAAAATAACTGATAATCCTGGCCAACCTGATATTTAAAGCTAAACTGGGTGTCTGAGAGGAAGTTTTCTTTATAGGAAAATCATTGTGGAATTACCCAAAGATGTAGCCATTGTTTCATTAAACCAACTAATCAAAAAATATTGAATTCAAATTCTCATAAAATAGATTAAATCCTGAGTTTCCTGCTATCCTGCTTTACTTTAGGATACTCATGTGATGCATTAAGTGCCATTTTATAAGCTGCTGAAAAATGAGGTTGGAGGCCATATTATGTAATTATTAATGACATTGAATGGGGACTTTCCCCACATAAAAATTGAATGTCACCATCCTTGTGCTCTACTTTTCTTGGTGAGAGCATTAAAAAACAAAAATAATTTAAAGCACATCGCACCTATCCAACCCCTCTGTTTCTTTATGTAGTAGCAAAATGATACACATCAGATTTATACTTAAGAAGAAAATCAATATTTTGTTTGTCGTCTTTAATGTTGTTAGATTTAACAACCACAAAGCACATTCAGCAAAAAGATTTTTTTATTTTTTACAAAAGTAGTGCAATATATTTTTACATGAACTCATGACAAATGAAGGATTACATTTATTACACCAAAGTATAGCAAGCAAGGCATGGATATAACATATATATTATTAGTAGTAGAAAATATACTACAATAATTAGTATCTGTAATCAAGTGCCATATTTAAAAATCTTCATTATGATGAGGACAGAAGATCAAAGAACAGAGAACATTCTATTTTTAGTTTATTATAACACCAACTATCATATTAAAACACACAAAAATAATATAGTTCCAGTTTACATGATTGCTGGTGATTTATTTAATAATTTCTAACCAGCACAGAACAAATAGAATGTCTGTTAACAAGTTATACTAAAACATTTACAAAAGTAGAAAGGTGTATGTTTATTTTGTCTATCAACACATTTATTTTTGACATGTATCCAAGTCAACAATAGTTTCTAAATCAATATCTTCAATGGAAGTTTTTCTTGTAATCTCAATTTCACAAAAATAATTGTGGTTGAGTGGCACACTGTCATATATTATGGTGATTCTTTATTAATTATATCCCAATTCTGAACAGTCTGATCACCATTTGTCATGTTGAACAAACCAAATACACAGCATCTATCAAACATCACGTGATAAACAGTGAGATGGTTATTAGTCCTTCGAATATTAACCACTATAATGTCTGTGACAGTATAGTTACAGACGTCTTCTTCTTAAGGGTCTTCTAAGGGATGAACGCTCATTTTGATAATGCCCAGAGCTGATGAACAAAAGGCTAGATAGATAAGATATATCATATAGGTCCTAAAGTGGAATACATAATACAGTATATCATGAAACTCTATCATTGCCCAGGCTATTTCAACTTGTGTTAGTCCCTGACTAAAGTAGAAACATACAGCATGTGCTTAAAGTTGATGTACATCACACATACCTAATAAGACATTTTGACATAATAAGAAAAATAAGATTTGATCTTTAGATAATGATATAAAAAAAGAAAAAAACATTTTTAATGGCCTTTCTGTAGGTTTTAGATGAAAATTTCTGTAGATTTTTGCTCCAGTAGCAGGAACATTAAGAACATTTGTCTTCCTGCAGTAGATTTTGGGCACTGCCCACAAATGCAGGAGACTGATCTGCACTGCTGTTCAATTTTTTGTTATAGTTAGTGATGGGTAAAAGTGTTTGCAGCTTGCAGTTTTTATTTCTGACCTTTTCTCTTATGGTTGCCAGCATTGCTATGAAGTATGCCATCTCCTTGGACAAAGGATATTTGATCAGTTTTTTTTACAGCTCTACATCAGAAAAGGACTTGCTTCCCTGATCTTTGATGCGGGTGTTGAGCACAGAGTTTGTGCAGGTGTTCGTGCGTGATACCTCCTCCGTGAATGCAGTTTCCAGCACTTTCAAGATAGACTTTCGCACCTTGTCCTTGAAATCCTGACCAATGAAGACATATAACAACGGGTTCAGGCAGCTGTTGAGAAAAGCCAAACTAGTGGCTATGGGAATGCCAATCGTAGTTATATGCTCCAGCGTGGGACTGTTTTGGGGGGCCATGTGGTGTGCCATCTCGATCAGCACTAGGATGTGGTACGGAGCCCAGCATAGGAAAAAAGCTGTGATCACAGCAGCAATGATCTTAAAAGGTCGCCCTGTGCGACCAGACATTGAACGGTTTCTTTTAAGGCGATGGATGATGATTGCATAGCATGAGACGATGATTGAAAAAGGCACTACAAACCCCAGGAGAAAACGTGTGATTATCATAGCACGGTGTCGCAGGAGGCGGAGTTCCACCACCTCTTTGCTCAGATAATCATCAGAAAAGGCAAAGTTGTTAAAGCAGTTAATAATGCTTGGATTATTGTAGTCTGGACCAGTGTCTCTGAAGACAAAATAAGGAGAGCTTAGGAGTAAAGCAAATAGCCAGACACCAAGGCTCAGTCCGGATGCACAACTGACACTTCGATGGTTCTGAGCCCATATCGGACGCACAACTGATATACAACGGTCCACACTAATCACCACTAGGATGTATACGCTTGCAAACATGTTAAGGAAACTGAGTGTGCTGTTGAGCTTGCACATGAAGCGTCCAAATGGCCAGTGGAAGCCCATGGCTGTGTAAGCCACACTGAGAGGCAAGAAGGCAGTGAAAAGGAAGTCTGCTACTGCCAGGTTGAGAAACCAAACTGTATTCACTGTTTTCTTCATTTTGAATCCAGACACCCAGATCACAATGCCATTCCCGACCACTCCAAGCACGAAAGCTAAACAGTAGACTATAAGTGACATGATGTTGAGCGATTGCCTGAGTTCTGCGTGCACATCATCGTAGTCATCGTAATATTCTTCCTCAGACCCATTACCCATGGAGTCGTTGTAGAAAGACATCTCTGTTGTGTTTGGATACATCACAAAAATGGCTGAAGACATTTGTGAAACCTAATTTGGAAAAATAACAAAAAAAAAAAAAATCTATACTTTTAAAAATGCTATACAAAAACATTCTCGTTTTGCCTAGTTTCATATGCAACTGCTTTAACTTGTTATTCTATTCTTGTCCACTTGAGGACACAAGTGTCATATTTTTGTGTAACACAAATTGACTTTGTAATGAAAACCTGAGCAATGCTGCATAGATTTTTTGTTGATATAGAGATATCAGTTATAGTTTTAAAGCTCTCACTAGCATTTTTTAGTTAAGTCATTCTACTGGAAAGTAGATTTAAATTTCATTTAAGTTCTAATTTATTAGAATAGCACTTTTAATAACATAGTCTCAAAGCAACTGTACAGAATGAAACAGATTACAAATATACATTTTAACTTTAGAAATAGATACATTAATCCCTAATGAGTTAGCCAGAGGCAACAGTAACAAGGAACAACTCCCTGACATGATTTAAGGATTGATAGAAACCAGACTCAGAGGGGAAACCGACCTCATCTGAGTGACACCAAATGTCCAGTCATTATAATTCCACTATTGTTCAGGTTATCCAACTGTTCATTGATGGACTATTGAATGCAATGAACTGTATATGGCAGTTGCAGTCATTGTAGCAGTTTGTATTAGTACATAGGATTTGTGTTTAGACATCTGTAGTTAATGTCAACAGTCTGCTACATTGACTCAGGACTACAGTTCGCTTCTGATCACCATCACTGCACCCCGCAACATCGTATATCTGTAATAAATGGACATTCGGTGCAACCCAGATGAGGATGGGTTTCCTCTTGAGTCCGGTTCCTCTCAAGGTTTCTTCCTTATGCCATCTCGGGGAGTTTTTCCTTGCCACAGTCGCCACCGGCTCACTCATCAGGGACAAACTTACACTTATAAAGAACATACTCACTTTTACTCACCACATTATCTGTGTAAAACTGCTTTGAGTCAATGTTCATTGTTAAAAGCGCTATACAAATAAAAATGCATTGCATTGCATATGCATTTTGGAGAACTTTTCTACTAGTACTACTGTTCACTAGTACCTATCTATCTATCTATCTATCTATCTATCTATCTATCTATCTATCTATCTATCTATCTATCTATCTATCTATCTATGTAATTATTATTATTAATGATAATAACAACAATAATAATCATAATAATAATAATAATAATGCAATCATTACCTTTTTTTTAAATAATCTTTTGAACTTTATTCACGGTTTATAATTCTGCTTAAATATATTCATAATTCTGCTTCTATTTTACTCTACTGATTGGATATAACTCCTCGTGTGTAAATATCATCGTACAGTTTCACGTAAATAGACTTTGCAATCTTATTGAAGAGCAAATAAAAATCAAATAAACACCAAGTAAAACAATGCAAACTTACCAAGACGATCAGATCGCACAAATATAAATCCTCAGAGCCGCCGCTCAAGTCTTAATGACACGGACCTGAGCTCTGTGTGTGTGTGTGTGTGTGTGTGCGTCCATGCGCGCGCGCGTGTGTGTGTGCGCGTGTGTGTGTGTGGGTGTGCAAACTGCGTTCATTCACACGGTTTGTATCTGCAACGACTTTTTCCCTCTTTTGTTACATTTCAAAGAGTGATTTGCTTCAACACGGCGACGTCACAACGCCTCGTATCCCACCGACCAATCGTATAGGGTCGCATCTATTTATTCTGTCAAAAAAAAAAAAAAAAAAAAAGAGAGAGTGGGGGAAAGATTTACTATCCACAATTTGTTGAAGATAATTACTTAAATGGAAGAGAAATTATGCAATTTGTATAATCCTTTCCTGGTTTATACTTATTTCTCCTCTTATTGCAGTCTAAGCTTACTGATTCTCTACCTATACAGTTGCACTCACTTGAATTATGCAGCACTTTTCTCATTTATTTCACTGCAAAAATAGAAAATATTCATCGATATCTGCTGGTCTCTTTACCTTTAACTTCCTACAGCAGATGAGATCGCTTCAGTAATTCGGAAATCTGAATCAACCGCCTGTCAGTTAGACCCTCTTCAAACTTTTGGATTAGTCAAAAGTCTGTCAGTCGTTTTAACGTTTATCACTGAGACCATGCATTCTTTTCTCACCTCTGGCATTGTTCAATTTCTTAATGACTGCATTCATAACTTCTATACTTAAGAAACTAGGTGCTCATCCAAATAACTTTGATTTCCAATTTGCCATTTTTATTTAAAATTCTATAAAAGGTAGTTGCAGCTCAGGTGCACAATCACCTATCTGTAATAACTTATAAGTAAAATTCCAATTAGACCTTTGCTCTCACCATAGTACTGAGACTGACTAAGGACTTTTGTCTATTTTAATTCTTCTCGACTTAAACTCAACATTTAACACTATCTCTTATGATAAATACTTCCTTGGCTTGGTTTACATCTTTTCTTTCAGGTCACACTCAATTTGTTCAGTTAGGCCAGTTCAAGTCTAAATGTTTATGCATCACTTCAGGTGTCCCGCAGGGTTCAGCTCTAGGCCCCTTACTATTTATCATTTATTTATTGCCACTTGGAAGTATCTTTAGGAAACATGATATTCAATTCCATTGTTATGCTGATGACACCCAGTGCTATCTGTCCTCAAAACCTACTTCTGACCTTCCTCCATCTTCTCTTTCAACTGTCTGAAACTTGGTTCTTAAATAATGTTCTTAAACTTAACTGTAGTAAAACTGAAATACTCTTTATACTCCAATAAATTATGGCCAAGAAACCCACTACAGTCACCGAACTGTGGAGGAGACTGGAAGAAGAGTGGACCAAAATCACACCAGAGCAGTGTGAGAGACTAGTGCTGTCCTGTGGCCGCAGATGTGCTGAAGTCATTCAGAGCAAAGGCCTGTACACTTCCTACTAATTGCTGACTGTTGTAACCTTCAGAAAATTATGTTGTAATCTTTTTTTGATATGGTATAGACAGGACAAAAACTCCTTCAACTGTTGAGCAGTGAAGATGACATTATTTCAGAATTGTTCAATTGTT